>JAPMOQ010020268.1:261990-312158 GCA_026543055.1 Argiope trifasciata | reverse complement strand
AAATTTGAAACTGTAAGAGAATCGCATACTATAGTAAAAAAATTCGTCTAATATAAAGTTTGACATATTTTTAGAACTTCTTTAATTTTAGATAAAACACTCCTCCCAATTAAGGACATTTTTAGAGAACTGTGGCCTTAGTGCATCATAAACATATCCAGATTCTTTTTATATCGATATTAGGAGTTTGGCAATTGAAATATTGATAATTTAAGTAATGGCTTCCCAGATGGAGAAACATAATTTTATCACTGACGAAGAAAAAAACAAGCATAAAAGTTTCAAGAAAAATGGCGTATTGAGGATAATTTAAAGTAACGGAATTCTTTGGCTTAGGATTCGAATTTCTGTGGATTCCCTGTCGCTATTAAAAATAAATGGTGAGAAATTAATTGTGTTCAATTTTGTTTTTATTCGTTTTAAAATGATTATAGCATCGAATAAATTTTAAAAGCTTCTACCATTTTTCAAGAATTTCTAGTATTATAAATAAAAGATTAAAACTACTTGAACGTTCATGGAATTAAGAATTTTACTTCAAAACTAGAAATGAAATAAAGTCAATGAAGCTTAAAAGGGAGCTACTAATATTTTCATATATTATATTTTTAAGCCATTTTAAGCAGGTTTTTGAAAGAAAAAAAAAACAGCTGAATTCCCCCTTTCTTCTTTTCTACGCATTTAAACCGCTCAATGCATTTTATATATGATTTTTAATCTGCTAATACCAAAGATAAATATATTTTTAAAAATGTTTCCAAATTTAAAAAAAGTGTTTTCATGATATAAATTTAAGAGTCATACAATTATTTTCCTCATTTTTGGCAGCGTTTTAAAAATAAATTTCACTCAATTTTTAACAATCGACAAGTGACTTAAAATTAGAAAAACTTTTAACGTTTCATCAAATATTAAATATAGTTATTTTCTTCTGTAGTTGAAAGCTAAAGATGATGTATTCCGTTCAATATCTTTATAGTTGGCAGCGAAAATAAAAAGTAAATTTGCAAAGCCATGAAAGCTAAAAATAAAATGAATTCTTGTTTTTAATGGAATTTAATACCGCAAACGTCAAAAATATCATAACTACAGCAAAATAAAGTCTTTACTTCACATTTGTAACCAAATTATATTACCGTGTCCGAATGGAACAAAACTTACTAAAAAGTACAAAATAAAATTCCTCTTTTTTTGTGTGGGTGAAGGTTTAGAATTTTACAGAAATTTTATGTACATCAACATCATATCAAAAACTCATGTAGTTTTCCTGAATTCAAATACTATTATAGATAGAAAAAGTGTAAATGGTAAATAAGTAAAATACACATCCTTCAATCGAAAGGTATCCCGAAATAGAAATTACTACATCAAACGGAATCGAGACACGCCATATCATTGGACATGGAACGCTTTATTTCTTCAGCCTTTTGGACTGTAGAATCCAATAGCATTTTGGTGGGGATTGAAATGAAATTGGAATGCTTTATGGAGCTTCGAAATACTGACCAGAATGTTCCATGGCTTTCGGATGGATTTAGACGGCTTATTTCTCCCAGATTCTAGACTGCTGCTTTCATAAACTCCCATTAGGAATTAAGAGGCAAGAAATTCACTTATATCACGGAATGAAATTTCTATATTCAAAGTATTTGTACTGGTATTTGCAGAAATGTTCGTAATGGAATTGAAGCATGAGATATATGCAAAGAATAAAGGGAGGTAACATCAATGACACTTGATTAACTGGGCATTTTGAATCACTAAATTCATGTAGTATTGAGGTCTAACTCCAGTTTTGAAGATGAAAAGCCTTAATTTGGAGAAAAAAAATATTAGAAATTAATCGAAGCGAATACTTTCTTTGAAAAAACTTTCAATCCTCATTATGTTTTTTTTTTTTTTTTTTTTTTTTTGTCAAACGTATGTATAGGGCATTCTAGTTGAAATTATATGGATGTCTCGGATAGATTCGGAGTAACTCTTTCTCAGATTTCAAACTCAAACTGTAGCATTGAGAAACCTTGACAAGTGACAACATTAAAAATATTAATTAAAATGAATGAGTTTATAATAAATTATGGCTTTCACAAATATAAAAAAAATATCCATATATTTCGAAAAATGGATATGGAAATCCAATTTCAGAGCTAATGGACAAAAATTTATCTTAATTTTATTTTAGTAGAAAACGCGAGATTCAATTCTTTAATAAATGTGCTTAAATTTCATAGTAGCATTAAAAACTTCGACAAAAATTTTGTATCAAATTAAATTTAATTGTTTTAAAAAGAATATGTATGGAAATGATATGTAATTAAAAAGAAATCTTTTAAGTTTTATGATAATGCAAGACATTATGAAAAATTAATTTTGGGAGAGAGGACAATGGAATTCCATATGATATTAAACACCTGACTAGGGTTAAGTCGATTTTCGAGCTAAACTACACTTTCTGTTTAAAGCTTATTTCAATCATTTTGATTTCATTTGCATTCTTCTCCCATTTCTGACTGGAGGTTTTGTTGTTACGGCGAACCAACTTTTAGTCATTTCTAAAAATAATTTTGCAGCTGTATTAATAAGTAAAAGAAGAACTGAGTTAAGAAATGCTCAGAAAGCTTCAACGAGCAGTCTAGAATGTTCGTTAAACGATTTTCTTACATTTGATGGGTGTCAGCATAAAAGATAAGAAAAATCTCTATTCCACAGTTACCACCTATAGTAGAATGTTGTAGATGTAGATTTTTGTAAGTTGCTACTTTTTTCAAATAGTTTTGAAATTAGAATTTAAAGATAACCTATCCAGATCGTAATCTGATTTTATGGTCTTCAAACGAGTATATTTCCAAACATGATATTTCGCTTCTAAATTATTGAGGCAACTTATTAATATATAAACCAAGCCAAAGTTTGGAGTGTTACTTTCTTGGAATTAGTTGAGTATTTTAATGAGAGAGTATGATGAAGATATATTACCAATATACCAAAACGTATAATGCATATTGCCTTTGTCTATCGTTCCAGAAAGCAAGATATTTAAGGATAAGCAAGGGTTAAGGATATAGTGAATTATAAAGAATCGCTCCTACTTTGTACTGATATCTTTTGTATCATATATATGCTATAAATATTCATTTCTGCTTCTTGAACTGATTTCCTGAAACATTGCTCTGAAAAGCAATATCCAGAGAAAAAAAGAATAAAAAACCCCGGAACAATCATCAGACGGAAGAAATCTGGGGAAGAAAATATCACCACAGACATATAGAAGCGTTGGTGGGATTCTAAAAAATAGCATTTCTCTCTTCGCCAAAAAGGGATGGAGAGGAAACCACATGAAACAGGAAGAATAGAGCTTCAAGTTTCTTGAGACTTCATTCTTAGATATTTGCAGGGAGAAAAGAGAGTGAAAAGTGTACCATAAGATTGGCCCATGATTTCGGAAAAAACTATTCAGTATAAATCAAGTAATAGAAGTACAGGTGAATTTTCTGAATTTTTTGAAATAGCTTTGTAGATATTGTTACATATGCCAGAAAACTTTTATCTTTAAAAAATATGCACTTTTTTTAAAGAAAAAGAAATTATATCATGCTGAAAGCTCCATACTACATCTGTTTTAATAAAGTGTTTACAATTTAAGTTAATTACCTTTTGCTTTATAGAGAATAATTATGAGATGTAAATATATTAAGATCTTCATGAAAACGAAATTATAATAAACAGAAAACATTGTAATATAGAATTTTTTTAATGAATTTTTACTGTGAGGATATACAGGCATTAAGAATAAAAATTATGATCCGTCTTAAGTATATTTATCTCCATAAATTAAGTGATCATAAAAGGATAACTTTTGTTGACAGAATTAAATTTGTTTACACAAAGACATAAAAGAACCTGGCAGATTCGTTAATTAATAGTTCTTGAAATATATTTAACTATGTCATAGACATCTCGGTCATCAAAGTGGTTTATAGATAAAGCAAGACAATGTTTCAGAACATAGACTCAGAATATATGAGTCATTTCACTAACCACCGCAAAACTTTTCCGTCCCTTCCTAAAGCAGATGTGAAGCGAAGAGTAACGCAATAAAGCACCTATTTTATTTTAAGCTTTGTAATAATGATTAGATGAATGATACATTCGATTTTGCCCATATTCTTAGAGAAACCGTAAGCCTAAATGCTTAAGCATCTGAGAAAAATTATCCTTAAAAAATTAAGAAAACCTCAATCTTTTACTTAAAATCAAATTAAATAATTCGGGTAATACAAACTCTAAAAATATTGAAAAAATCTGAACTATTATAATGAACCTGAAAAGAAATACATCTGAAACCAGAAAGTTAAAATCATGTGTAAAATTGATTTATTCTGGTTTGCTACTTGAGAGTAAAAAACATCTTGTAGAAAATTTTACTCACCTCATTTACTTATGAATAAAATCCTTATCGAAGAATTGTTATTAAATTTCTATATTAAATGATATATTGAAATCCCTACCTTATTTATTCTTACAGTATGAATTTATAACATATGATATGAGTTATATAACAAGTAGAATTGGAGATAGTTTGAACAAGATACACATAGTTTGTATATAATGACACTAAAATTAGGCATTTAAAATTTCTGCTTGAGGCAATCGAAATACTTAAGCATAAAGCTAGACTATATAATTCATAGTTATATTCCCAATTTACCAAAACAGTGAGACAACTGAAATGCTTTGAATTATTCAGCTTGTGTGTCTATGAAGTTGAATAGTCCTCCCATGAATACGATGTCTCTGAATAATATGTTAAATAAACAGCCGAAGCTTACATAATTAGAATGTTGTGTTACACAATCATGCCATTTCAATAATTAGTTGAGGCCATCTACAAACCTGTGAAGGTTGGTGTCAAATGGAGTTTGCGAAAATTGTCGGGAGCTATGAGATGAATTCCTTAATTGAATAGGCTGTAAAGTTATTCCTCTGCCTAGTGAGATATTGATATCTCATATGAAAATTTTTGAAAGGTATAATACCACAGAGTTGTTTTCTTACAACTGGCTCAAAAAATTACTTAAATTTAATTTTAAAATATGAAAGAATTTGAAAACTAAACTTTATTTAATGAAGAAAGTCAGATTGAAATTTTTCAAAAAAATTAAATACTTATGGTATTTTATCGAAAATTTTCAAAATGTTAGAAATCAAAAGAATGTATCATTTTTCAAATATTGTAAACCTTATTAGTTTGCAATGTATACAAATCAACTAAAGTATAATTTTATGTAAAGTTCCATGTACTAATCAAATCAAAATATATTTTTGATAAATTATTTGATAGTAAAATATTTTCAGAAATAAAATAGTTTATGCTGTATATATACACTGAAGTGACAAAAGTCATGGGATGACTGTTAATATCGTGTCGGTCCTCCTTTTGCCCGGCGAAGTGCAACAACTCGACGTGTCATGGAGTCCACAAGTCGTTGGAAGTCCTCTGCAGGAATATTGAGCCATGCTGTCTGTATAGACGTCCATAATTGTGAAAGTGTGAATGGTGCAGGAGTTTGGGCACGAACGGACCTTTCGATGATGTCCCTTAAATGCTCGATGGGATTCATATCGGGTGATCTAGGTGGCCATATCATGCGCTGGAATTGTCCGGAATGTTCTTCAAACCAATCGCGAACAGTTCTGACCCGGTGACATGGCGCATTGTCATCCATAAAAATCCCATCGTTGTGTGGGTACATGAAGTCCATGAATGGCTGCAAGTGATCTGCAAGCAGCTGAACATAAACATTTCCAGTCAATGATCGGTTAAGTTGCACCAGAGGACCGAGTCCATGCCATGTAAAAACAGCCCACACCATTATGCAGCCGCCACCAGCTTGAACAGTGCCTTGCTGACAGTTTGGGTCCATGGCTTCGTGGGGTCTGCGCCACACTCGAACTCTACCATCAGCTCGTAACAACTGAAATCGTGACTCATATGACCACGCCACGGTTTTCCACTGGTCTAGGGACCAGTCGATATGCTCACGAGCCCAGGAGAGTCGCTGCAGGCGATGTCGTGCTGTCAGTAAAGGCACTCGAGTCGGTCTTCTGCTGTCATAGCCCAAAGAAGACAAATTTCACCGCACAGTCCTATCGGACACGTCCCTCGTACGTCCCACATTGATTCCTGCAATTATTTGACGAAGTGTTGCGTGTCTATTAACATTGACCATTCTACACAGACGTTGGCGGTCTCGGTCGTTAAGTGCAGGTGGTCGCCCACTCCGCTGTCCATGATGGGATGGGATGCCTGAAATTTCATACTCTCGGCACACTCTTGATACTGTGGATCTCGGAATTTTGAATTCACTAACGATATCCGCAATGGAATGACCCATGCATCTAGCTCCAACTAACATTCCACGTTCAAAGTCTGTTAATTCTCGTCGTGCCGCCATAAATCACGAAAAACCTGTTCACATGAATAACTTGAACACAAAGGAAAGCTCTGGAAAAGAACTGCGCTTTTATACTTTTTCGCTGCGATATTACTGCCATCTGTATATTTGCATATTGCTATCCCATGGCTTTTGTCACTTTAGTGTATATTGAAGTCCAAGGTGTCTTGGACAATCTAGACTGCTTTCAGAAACCCAAATATAAGGACCATTCGATTTCACTAAGCATATGGTAATTTTTTAAATAGATACAAACTAAGAGTTGAGTTAATTTTTATGGTACAAAAGCCATTTTTGACTAAGCTGCGCCACATTCTCGAAACCAGAATTTTTATATTAATTGATAATAAAAATAAAAATACGGAATGTTTACAAAATCCAAGAGTATCAAAGCGTTAATCTGTGAGTTATGAAAAACATAACAATGATGTTAGGTAAAATGCTGTGCTAAAAACCACGATTAATGTTTATATATGATTATAAAAGAAGTATTTTTAAAAATATATATATATAAGCCAAAATGATGGACTTCGGAAAGCAACTCGCCCAGTTCAGGGTGATATCTCTGAAAACATAGCAAGTCACTAGGATAGAATGGCCTATCCAAGTCGCTGGATAGGTCATTCCACAAGAATGTGCAAAACAGACATAAGACTATTACTCATTGAACAAAATTGCGTTGAGTCCTCCATCAACAATTGTCGGTAGATGAAACGAGTAGGACCAATGCTCAGCCTAGTTAAAATTCTGTCCAGTTTTCTGTCGTGTAAAGCGAACCATAAATCTTTTGTAGGCTTAATTGTATGGAGCTTATTAAGAATCTGTGTATCCAATTCAGTTTACCATTTGGAATGCCGAATCTGACAAATATTTCTTATAGTTGATAAAAGGAATCTGTGTTGACAAGAAAATAGTAGCCAATTCAACTACCATAACAGCCTTTACATTTCTTGGGATTCCCACATGTGCGGGAACCCAGCATAAAATGATTTGAAAGCCCTTACAGAGGAATTTGACATACAAGTTTAAAATGTTGAAAAGCAAAGGAGGACTACGAGCGCGTAGAGATTCTAAAACGCTCAATGAATCAGTGCGTATTATAGAGTTATCTGCAAAGCAATCGGAAATAGCCGATAAGGCTTTGAAAATAACAGTTACTTCTGCTGTAAAAATAGAACAAAAGGAATTAATCTATAAGCCGCCACTGTGGAATTTGAAATAATAATTAAATAGATACTAATTAGGAATGATAAAGAGAATCAGCATCACCCATATATTTAAATATATTTAAAACTTCATGCAAACTTATTATTTTAATGAGGAACATATCAAATTGGAAATTCTGATCTTTATAGAATGAATTATTTAACAAAGACGAATCCAAATTAATTAACAGGTATAGCAATTAATCAACTGATATAATAAACTGATATCTAAGAATTTGTATCCGTTAATTTTTTTCTTTGTAAATTGAAAAAGTGTATAATTTATAATTTGATGTAAAATACCTTTAATTTAATAAGTATATATCATATTTTAATTATAAAACGTCGACTGTTGTATTGACACAGGAAAAAAAAATCAATATGTTTGAAATCTGCTGATTCAAAACTTCGTGCAAACATTAGAAAATTACTTCGGTCATTTCTTCTAAAAACCCATTTCAAAAGAAAAATGTGTCGCAATTTATCACGAAAAACTATTATTGTTGCGATAAAAGTAAAGAAATAATTGCCTTGCACAACCAAGAAAGAGGAAAACGATAGTTATATCATTTAGAATAAGTAACTACCGTTAACATCCATATTTAAAGAAGATGCTGAAGTATTTTGAACGCATATCTGAAAAGTTATTACACATAGAAAGTAATGAAACGCAGCAATACTTTTCCGCTAAAGGGAGCATGAAAAATGATGATGTCAGCTCTACTTATTTTCTTCAAAACATATTACTATAAAACATGTTTTATTGAACTGTGTCTTAACAACTCATTTTACTTCATATATTTTCCAATTACTTTTCGTAACGTATTTTAGAAAATGAGTTCATTTATTTCCTTTCGAATTATCTTAGAAAAGAGTGACTTTCATTACAGTGTAAAGATGACTTTTACCTATTATATAATGATGTATATATAGATAAAAAAAGGAAAAGTAAAAAAGAAAAATATTTAATGCCTTTATGATAAACTATAATTCTAGCAAATTAATATAGAAACAAAAATATGTAATGTTAAATTTCTTAAAAAATATTTCATAATTCGGGTTTTTAATCAATTTAACTTTTTAACCTTTTTAATAAAGTTCAGGCCAATCCTGTCATGCAAATTTTATTAGGGAAAACCAGTTTGTGTTTCAAACGATAGATCCAGGATATGAAGCAAGAACAACCTTGGTTATAAATGGTTTTACATCCTGCGTTCTTTGTTTAAAACAGAATTTTTTGTATTTTGTCCGTGGCAGGGAGGTCTGAAAGAGAAGAATTCTTTAAAATTTTGAGTTCGATCTTTACAATACTGTTGTTGATGTTATTTACGGCAATTGCTATAAATTTAAGTTGAATTTGTGCTGTATCTTCTGAGAGTAGGGGTCTCTGGGCACCTGAGGACAGAAGTCTGACTTCTAGCTCAGACGAAGGCGACACTCACGCACGTTCTTGTACAACACCATTTTTGAGTGCAGGAGGGGCTCTTTCACACACCTTATAGATAGAACACAGGGTGAAGAACAATCATGCCCGAACTAGGACTTTTACTCTAAACAGAGAAGACGCTACCTCTAGGCAAGGACTCCGGCAATAATTACAATATTTCTTGTACGAGAAAATAAAAATGCATAGATTAGCAACAATTTTGCTTACTTCTGTTTCCTCAGTTATAACTATAGACGTATTTGTGAACATTTATTTTCTCATAATTAACTGTATGTAAATTTTAAATTTTAATTCTAACGTAACTATTCTTACGCAGATTGTCTACTTACAGATTTTATTCCGATCTAAAAATATTAGAACAGTAGGGAAAAAAAGGAAATTCAATTTTACAAATCCGTCTAATAATTTAGAGAACCCAGTATTTTTGAAATAATTTTCTGACGTCAGCAATCATTCGAATAATTTAATATGATTCATTTTCCAATGAATTCTTCTAATTTAAAGATGTATTGCATCTTCATACCACGAAAGTGCTTTCCATTCCAGGCGCGTTCCACCTTTTCGGGTGAAAATGAATGGAAGTTCTTTGAAGAACAAGAAACCAATAAAAAAATCGTTGTGAAGAGGACATTTAATAATGGATCTTTTATTGAATAGAATCTTAATCGTCTTCGTCCTTCAGATAATGGCATTTAATTGTTAAACTATTCTAAACTAAAAGTAATACTTTTTGGACGGAAAAATAGTAATAGGGAAAAATATCTTTACCTGAATGCTGCTAGAACAATGATCATTCCTAAGAGTTTCTATCTCAATATTATTATGTTTAGTAATAACACTTTTAAGCCCTTTTTGAACTTCATATAAATAATTATAATAATAATTGACAGAGAAAATTTCAAATAAAAGTGAAAAGATCAATGACAAAGAAGAAATCACGAAATTTTTTAAACATCCCGTAAGATAAGGATTCAAATGAAAATTCTGTTCAATACTTTCATCTGCTATCACCAAAAGATGTCAAATTCCTTGCCACAATCTTGAATGTTTTCTCCTTATCTCAAATTCAAAGCAGAGAGAATTAAATCATTACTTCCTTTATTTTCTTGGAGCTATTGTGGTCAGAAGGTTAAAAGTTTAATAAAAGATAAGAGGGATTCGATTCCATAAAAAATGAGGGGGATTTTCATCAATATATAAGTGGATCCATGGAGTTTTAATACATTGAGACCAAATACCATATCTCAGGTTTGGCAAGGGAGTTTAAAGGCGGTCTTTACTCATCAATTGTCCTCATTGTCTAATAATAAAAGAAATCCCAAACATTACTTAAAGAAAAATGACTTTAGTATATATGCTCTTTCATAACCTTGTACATTATGTACAAAAAAAGTAAGATTAGCTATTTCCTGAATTCATTTTCTGTTTTTAATTGAATCATTGGGATTTTTAGAATCATTAGATAGCAATGAAGATTCATCATTTCACGCCATTCATTTCTAATCGTCAATAATGATTTACTTTTAAAGATTTCTGAACCAAATTACTCATGCAGATCGTTGAATTCTTCTTAATAGAATTGTATTAAATATGTGACTCTTTCTATCTGTGCATTTAAGTGATCGCAATACATTATTTTGTACATTAACTTTCTAATTAGGCTCTACAAACATTTGATCTGTCACAGAACCTGTCTCGAGTATCATTGACTTCATAAATTAGGAATGAGACTTCAAATCAACATACCTGTTGATTTGCTTCTTTATTTTCAGGTGACACATAACTCGCAAGTTCCGACATATGAGCGAATGTATATATCCGTATTTCAAGTTTGTTCTCACCTTAATTAAGCAATGTCTCGAGTATGTACTATCTTTTGTAGATGACTAATAAATATAGAATTTTTTATTCATGTAAATTCAAATAATTTATGATGAAATTCCATTTGTTAGGTCATTTGCATGAATAAAGTAGGAATGATTTAGTGACTAAAAATCTATAGATAGATAGAATTTAACCTGATAATCAAATAACTGAATAAATACTTCTGGAAAATACAACATTCTGCTTGTGTTTTTTTACATGAGATGAACTAAATATAAATAGCTATCGATCGGTTTCTGTGTAAACGTAATTATTTGGTGTGAAAATCCTTTCTCTCTTTGATTTCTGTGTGGTTTTCTTCCCAGTAATAAAGTTACATTTTGTGTTGGAAGAAACTGAGTACGTATTCGGAGTACTATCACTTCTTGGTTCAAAATTTGGCAAGGCAAGCAAAGTTGTTTACAAAATAGCGTACCAAATTTAATACATCTAAGGCTTCAAAGATTATATTTTCTACAATATAAAGGCCTAGTGACAGTGAGATGAGTTTAAAGAGAGGTCTTAAATTTTATAAACAGGTATGCAATTTTCTTGTTGAATGTAACTTTTTTATTTTATTTACAGAACTGCCAAATGTATTGATTTTTCACTCATATTACCCCCTTGGAGGCAGATAACACACCTTCATCAACAGATTTTGTATAAAATATGACAAAAATCTAAAAAATTATCAAGAAGGAAACATGCAAAATCTCATAATTGCGATTCAGTTCGTTTTCAAGTTCATGATGACTTAACCTTCGGTCTTAATCTGGAAACGTACTTAGATCAGACATATTTTCAAAAATGAGTTTATCGAATGGAGATATCTCAATGGTATGAATGTATATTTGTAATATGTCTGTTTGCTCTAATAGTATGTTTCGAATATAAAGAAAGTAAAGACGCATATCTTATCTTATCATAAATATCTTAGCAAATCTCAGTTTTTCCACAATGCAAGTATACAGTGCAAAAATGTCGGTCAATATCCCAATAAATAATTTTAGAAGAAACTACTGCAGAATAATGTTCTTCATTAAAGGCTGTAATGATATGCACAAATTAAAATATTTTATCTATACTCCAATAGGTAAGAGCTTTAGATAAGAATATATATGTCTAATCTCCTTCATTAAAGCACTGCAATGATATACACAAATAAAAACAATCGATATCCAAAAATTAATCCAAATATTTGTTTCTGTAATTAAATTCATATTCTAATAAGCATTACGACAATTAAACTTCGAAAGCTGAATTAAAGTCAGCAGAATCAATTTCAGGCAGAATTCGATTATTAGACTGCTGGTACCGGTTTAACTAAGGAAGCTCAGGGGACGCACCAAAATAAGTCTTTGCTTCCAGATAGAATTAATAGCTGATGAAAAGTTTCTGAAGTATTTTGAATCTGGCTGGGACAGTTCTGTTCGTGTTTGCCTATTAATTGAAAATATGCTTATTATTTTTAAGAAATCCTACTTCAGTAAGCCCACGATAATTTTAAATATTAATCATGAGTTTAATTAGTAGGGATATTTATTTTCGCAAATGAGCCTTTGAAATTCCCTGTAGTATAATGTTCGAAAATAAATTCAAACTATGCAACTGTTTGTGGCTTGCAAATAAGTTAGTTTTGTGAAATAATTAGTGGTTTCTGCTGGCGGGGCTATTAGTTTCATATTTCTCAAATAGTTCGAGGTGTTTTTAAAGGTAGTCCAAAATTTGTTGCTTGGCAAAGTTTTGATAAGTAATTTTATACTTAATTTGCTGATAAATGCATGTTGTTTCACATTTGATACTTATTTTTGGAATATATTTTCGACATCATTAAATAATTATCCTAAACTGATTGGAGTTCATATGTCTCAGAATGGGGATAGGTCAGAGTTTCACTTTCATGAAAAATTCCTCACCGCGCACCATCTCAATAACTATAATGAAAGCCCATATTATTGTAATTGATATAATAAAGAGAATCTTTAACTGGTGATAAAAAATGCATAAAAGGACATTTTTCGACTTTTTTTTACATAAGAAGGCTTTTTGAGAATTCTAAAAAAAATTCATAGGAGATGAATGTATCCAGTGGGGGCGAATGTATCTACTGAATAAAGCACACACCACAGGTTATAAAACAATTGCACTCGATGAAAGAGGGGGGGGGGGATTTCAGAGTAATATAAAAGCCTATGCATTCACTTTGTTGTTCAATTTCACCAATTTCTTTGAACGAGAGTTTTGGTTCTTTCAGTATTGATAGAATTTATCGCTAATTTTTGTGGCCATCTATCTTAATTATAATTTAGAAAAAAAATTCGTCAGTAAAAATAAATATTGAATAGGGCATTTAACTCGAGTAATCGTTATGAAGAATTACTTTCCTCATCATTTGCAGATTCCGAACGAAGTAAAAATTCTCAAGATATATTATGTATGAGATTATGCTTATTATATAAGAGAAAAATACAATGATTCGAAATAAATGTTGTATTCAATTCCTTCGATGCAACATTCATTTCGAATCACTATATTTCACATTCATCATGAATCAGGTTTTATTCTGACTTTATTAAAACATATTTCGATTATTATTTCTTTTTCTGAAACGCAAAGAACAGAAGAAAAATAATTTTTCAGCATAAAATAAAATTGTTAGAAATGAGAATTAATTTGCAAGTGCCTTATGCAACATTAATCAGGGTAAAGGATAAATATTGCATAAGGAAAAATCATAGTTAAGATGCTTAGTATAAAGTAATGAACAAAATTTGTTAAAATGACATTTAAAATGTGAAGAAAGTAAAAGAAAACAATAATCAGAAAGTTTTATTTGGGTAGGGGGGGGGGAACAAGATGAGTGATTTTTTTTTTCTTCTTCTGATGGAAGAATTAAGAAGACTGTCACATTTCATATCGCACATTTATTATATAAGTGGACAAATTAAAGCTTATTATTACAGTGTGTTGATTATCTTACCAGCCAAACAACAAACTTAATTTTTAATTGCCATTCTAAAAATTTATCTTTTTTCGCTTTTTATCCTTCCCCCCCCAAAAAATTATTTTTGATGCAGTTGTAACATTTTTTTACCCAATTCTATGAAATTAATATCTTAAAAAAGACTTGTCTTTGAAAAATTCCGGAAAAAGAAGGAGAAAAAAAAATTACAAAGAAATGAAAGGAGACAGAGAAAAAAAGAAACAAAAGACATCTAAATATGTATAAGGGAAAATAATATTACAGATAAGTTTATAATATTTTTTAAAGAAAAGATTTTAAATATAGAAGTATTTTACTTATTTCAGAAGAAAAAAAAATATTTTCCTTAAATTGAAAACAATTATTGATAAATATCAAAGCATTGTAACAAAAACTACTTTTCTGCCAGAGAAAATTAATTAACTAAAAAGGCTCTCTTATTTAAAAAGCAAGTAAGAATTTTCAAACTGTAAAAAGCACTCGTATCATTTTGATTAAAGTAACATTTTTACTTTAAAAGTACCTCACCAAATACAAACATTCTTTAACAACCCACACACTTTTATAAAAAGACAAGTCTAGTGAACCGATAAAACCGAAGCCCAGAACTAAATCATTGAATTATCCGCTTCTAAGATTGTTGAATTTTCTTTTGAGTAAAAATTTCACACTGAGATGTATTTTCTTTTCTAAAAGTAATGACTTCGAAAATATTTTTGTGAAAGATATATTTTTTCTTTGAGAGTGTCTCAAAATATATATAAAGAAAACAGAATTAAATTTGATTTTGAATTACTACGGAAATGTCTTTTTTTTTCTTTCTTTTTTTTTTGCCCACATTTTAGTAAAAGATAAGTCATTAGTCGCTTCATTAGAGGTTGTTAAGTCTTGTATTTCACAGGAAACAATACAAAAAGAAACATTTTCCCCTTCTCGAAGTTTTGTTTAGTGTTCATCTTATGTCTCCAATAACATTTTCTTTTTAAAAAAACTAATTACTCAGACTTTTCTCCGAGATTCTCATTACAACCCTGAAGCAATTATTATTGTCTAATTATGGTTTGAGAAACAGAAAGTGACTCAAATTAAATTTCAAAAAGCTACCAAAAGTAATTCAAGCTTTTGCAATTTAAAGCTAAAGAATACGAGCCATTAAGAATTGTAAAATAGTATCTTTATTATTTCAGAAGGATTTATTTTGGTATTTTAATAAAGATATACAACTTAAATTTTTGTTTATTTAGACTTTTTTTCTGTCATGAATACTCGAGGATACCTAAGCTGAAATAACATTGGAAATTTAATTACTTAAGACAATTATTTCTAAAAGGAAGGCAAAAGAATAAGTTTTAATTTTAATTAAATATTTAAAATGTTTTTTTTAATTGAAGTCTTTTTCTTAGTCTTTGATAATCACTACATTACAGTTTCCAAATACTTAAGTGAATTCAAACAATATTAATCTTAATTTTAACAATTCAAATCGATTATTTTTAGTGTTTATTTATAATTTAGTATTTTTTTAATCTTTTTTTAATATTACATGTTTAATTGGCATGTGGTAAGAAAATGTGGGTAATAAAATTAAAAATCTTATCCTTCCTTCACTTTTTTTCTCGATATTCCATTGCACATTTTTAAATTAATATTTTACATTTTATATTTTAATCTTTATAAGATATTTTTTAAACATGAAATTGAGACAGATTTATTTAGTATATACATCAATTGATATATTGATTATTATTTATACCATGGATACTGCTTTTAGCAATGAACCATCAGCAAGATTTATCACCTTCTTATTTGTGTCAGTTAATACGTTGATTATTATTCACCTAACCTTATTGATTAGTTTAAACTTATTTCTCCTTCATTATTATTATCTTCTCATTTTCTTAAAGACATCAACTGATATATTAATTATTATTCATCATGGGTATTCTTTTTGCATTCAGCTGCCATATATATATATGATCTTCTCATGTGCATAAATTGATACATTAATTATTATTCACCAAACCGTATTAATTTTTTACCTCATTGAGCATTGACTATTAATAACTTTATCATCTTATGTACATCAATCGGTATATTTTTCCTTATTCATGTAACAGTACTGATGATTAACCTTACTGAGCCTTGATTATTTTTCACCCTAACATTTTCTTATATACATCAACTGATGTATTGATTATTATTCATTTCTTGGAGATTCTTTTTGCACTCAAAGTCAGATATATATTATCTTCATATATGTATCAATTTATATACTGATTAATATTCACCTTAGAACACTGATTGTTAATCTTATTGAGCTGTGAATATAAATCACCTTACCGCCTTCTTATATCCATCAACTGATGTAATAATTATTCATTTCATAGAGTTTCTTTTTTTTTCAATCAACCTTCAGAAATATATAATCTACTTATGTGCATCAATTCATTTATAGATTATTTTTATTGATTGTTAGCCTTATTGAGCCTTAATTATTATTCACCTGATCATCTTCTTCTGTTCCTAAATTGATATATTAATTATTCTTCACCTAACCTGAATAAACCTATTTGAAATCAGCCGTCACCAAGATATATTATTTTCTTTCTGTTCATTATTTCACACTTTTAAAGATTTATTTCTTTTCGTGATAATATATTCTCCAAAATGGAATTAATCGAGTTCTTACAATACAGAAGTTATGACCTGAATTCAATTTTGCAAGAAACTGTACACTGAATTTTAATTGCAATTTGCAATGTATCACAAATATATATATTTGATATTACATAATGATGTTTTGTTAATCAAAATAATGTTATGCTGGTGAATTTTCCAATTTGCAATTAAATTTTTTCAAAAATCCATCATCTTAATTGGGATATGAATCTGAGGCTTTTAGATTAGACATCAACACTTTCATATATATAACTATTTAATTTTATTTAAATCCTTCGTGCTTTTAAATATGGAATTTTGTGATGAACTGTTTTACTCAAATGAGTTTTGTGTATTTTGGACTGGTATGTGTTCATAATAATAATGAAAAATGTTTTCGAACATTATTAGTTTTATTATCATTTAAATGTTTAAATTAAGTGCAATATTTAATTCACTACTAATTGAAAGCATATAATTACTGAAATAATAATATATCATGATTAATATTAGTTACTAAATTAATTAAATTTTATTTATATGCCAACGTATTAAATTTCTTTAAAAATTATTAATAAAATGACAAATTTTTAAATCTCGCTTTAGCAAATTGAAATAATGAATTAGATACTAAGATCAGTTTCAGTTTTTATATAATTGAATGTTCCTTTAAGTGATCTCAATACAGAATTGTAAAGCTTAAATGTTTTCCAGTGATTTATAAATTTCGAAATATTACATCTTTAATTTTTGTCATTTAAATTTTTTACATATAATAAATACATCAGAGAGACTAATGAGCTTTATCCAAAAAATTCTTTCAGCTCAAATCGTTATGTGTATCTAATCGTGCTAAAATGTATAGCTTTCTTGCATTACTCAAATATGACATTGATGTCTATATAATTTCATATAAAATTATATCTATATAATGTAATATACTTACGTGTAAAGTCTGCTGACATACATTTATCATTACACTGTTATAATTATTTTAAAATCATACTGTGAAAAAACTTTTTTTTATATTTTAACAAGAAAACATGCCTTTTTTAATAGATTATAAGGAAAATAACTCTCAAGACAAACATAATTATCATTTTAACCAAAAACTTATCCTTGGGGAAAATTTCATAAAACTTTTCCCTTATCTGTAGTACCAAGGAAATTTATTCAAATATTTGCGGATGAATAAAAAACAATTTTCTTTTAAGGCGAAATTTGCGGGAAACTTTCTTCGGATAAGTGGATGTTTACTTTCGAGTACGCAAACTTCCTCTTCTAATAGAGGCTTAGAAATTGAATGAGTAAGTGAATTGTTTTTGGCATCTTTATTTTATTTTCTGATGAATTTACCGCTATATTTTATTGAAGGTTTATTTAAGATAATTTGATGCGAGATACACAGAGATGACATCAATGGATGTGTTAATTTACAAGATAGTTATATTTTTTAATAAATAAACTGTAACGGATTAATTTTTTTTACATAATATACAAAAATAAGCCTCGATCGGGAGTTCAATTAATTTAAAAATTCGTTTTAAAGAGAAAATATTCAAAATCTCTCACTTATGGGAAAAGAAGTTTCCTACATTCCAAAGCAGACTACATTATCGAATATGCGGCATTCAAAGTATTGCTGAAATTAAATACCATTTTATTTGTGGATAAAAAAATTTGACTCTATGGATCTTTGAAATGTTGTCAATATCTTTTAGCAATGTGATTGTTTTGCTGTACAGTCTAAATACGGAGTAAAGGATCCATGGATATAATCAACAAAATTTGATTTTTCGGAATTTTTAAGATGCCATCAGTTACTTTTAGTATTGCGTTAGTACAGCTTGACAATCAACAAATGTAGTGAAGGATCTCTAGATATAATCAATAAAAATTTGATTCTGGATTTATCAAATGTCGTCGATTACATTTAGTAGCGTGACAGTTTTGTTTTATAGTCAATAACCTTAGTGAGAAATCTCTGAAGATAATCAACAAAATTTGACTCTTTGGATTTTTTGAAATGCTGTTGATATCTTTTATTAATGTGATAGTTTTGTTTAGCAATCAAAAATATAAAGGATGTATGGATATAATCAATACAATTTTATTCTTTGGTTTTCTAAATGTCGTGAATGACTTTCAGTAGTTTGATAGTTTTGCTTCAAAGTAAAGAAAATGAGTAAAGTACCTATTTTGATTATACAAGAGATATTTCAGTTCATTTGTTAAACGTAACTATAACACGTAACTATAAACAAAACTATAACACTACTAAAAGTCATTGAAGACATTCAAAAAATCCAAGGTGTCAAATTTTATTAATTATATCCAGAGAGCCTTCATTCCATTTATTGACTGTAAAACAAAATTATCATACTGCTAAGAGTCATCGGCAGCATTTAAAAAATTCCAGAGTCAAATTTTGTTGATTAAATCCATAGATCCTTTGCTCGATTAGTTGACTTTAAAATACACTACTAAAAGTCATAAATGACATTTCATGACTTTTGAATATCATCAATAACAAAAATGACTCTGGATTTTTAAAATGGTTGGGAATAGCTTTTAATTGTATGATCGTTTTGTTTTTAGTTAACAAACAGAGAGAAAGATTTATCGATATAACAAATAAAAAATTACTCTTTCTGATTCTTGAAATGTCTTTAATTACTTTTAGTAGAATGATGGTTTAGTTTTGAATTCAACAGATGGAGCGAAGGATCTCTGGATATAATCAACAGAATTTGACGCTGGAAATTTTTAAATGTTGTCAATGACTCTTAACAGTATTCTAGCTCCTTTATAGTCAACAAATATAATGAAGGCTCTTTGGATATAATTAATAAAATTTGATTCTTTGGATTTTTTGAATGTCAGGAATGACTATCAGTAGTATTATAGTTTTGCTTTACATTTAACAAATGGAGTGATATATCTCTAGTATAATCAAGAAATTGGATAATGTAGTGCTGTAAAATATTTCTATGAAATACTTTTAGCTCAAAACTAACATTTATTATCTGATATCGAATTATTCTTCTATCGTGGTCACTTCTATAAACTTTCAAGAACACAAACAATTAATTCCCCGACGTAAAAATGTTCAATGTCAAATTGCCGTTTTTTAATTAACTATTTAAATGCAATGCTTGAAAACAAAATCGGATATATTTACGTTAACTGTGATTTATAAGCAACTTTGTAGGAGCATAATACAATTCATCTTTGTACTAGAATAAATTTACATTACTCTACCATATCTAGAAAATTAATTGACTTCCGTGTGTAATCTTGGATATCCTTGGTCGTTATTCGAGGATAAGCTAATACGAAAAAAAATTAATTAGAACTGATGATAAAACTTTCCTTTTCTATTGGACACTAAATTTCCATACATAAAGAAACTGTCAAAAGCCAATCATTCGACTAAGGGATAAATTCTAAAAATGCTTTTTTTCCCTACTAAAAAAATCTTAGTAGGCTGAATCTGCCTTGAAGCTACTTTTTTTTAAATATATTCAATATTGGTTTCGTCTTCTGTATTTAATATATCTATTTAAAACAGTGAAATAATAATGCCTCAAAGTATTACTGATGAATCATGTATCCTAATCCAATAATTTTCAACTTAATTTAAAGTAGGAATTTGAATCAATTCTTTAATTAAATCATATTTCAAAGATTAAACTGAAATAATGGTGACGTAAAATTAAATTTAAAAAACTTTTTTTAATTTTAATATTTTGAGAAAAAAGAGGAAGAATCATTGAAAGCTATCTTAAAGCTTTTTATACATTGACGTTAAATTTATTTTTAAATATTATTAAATGTCAAATAAACAAAGATCACTTTAAAATGCCGCCAATGATTTCCAATAAAAATTGTTGAGGTATTATTGAGAGTATTTATTTCTACAAAGCTTAACACAACCAATTAAATGTGCAGTATACAACTGCCTATAAATGCTCACCTTTAATGGATTAGTCATAATTGCACAGATACCAACATATGGTCTGAAATCTATGCTGTTTATTCATTAACCTTTTGATTTTGGTAAACAGGAAAACCCAAAATACTTTTAGAAACTGGGATTTTGACGAAGAAAGGATAAAAATCGTTTCAACTGTTTATGATTAATTAAAAGGTAATGTTAGGTTTTTCTTCTCGAGTTGCTGCTCTAATTTTTCTAATTTATCAAATATCCATAGCAAATGAAATGGAAGGAAAAGACAAAAATTCTTAAGCATTTCATTCATGATTATATAAAAGGCAAGCTAACTAAACATGATGAATTATATCTTAACATGTATGGATATATCAGCTGTATTATTCTATAATCAAAGTAAAAGAAATATTGTTGGAAACTGCAATCTTTGTACAAGAAGTAAAGTTTAAAATAAATATCACATAAAAGATAGCTATCATGAATTTCTTTTCCCAGCTGAGTTAAATTTTTACTATTATTTTACAAACGGATATGAAGTCATCTTCATCCTTCATTATGTTTCTTCATTTAATTACACGTAACATCATCAAATGATAAATAATTTTAGGCTTTGTCATAATTTTAATTTCTTGTATTACATAAAACCATTTAAAATTAAAATTTCGTTTTCTGATATTCTTAAATTTTGACTTAAAGATTTTGAAGAAATAGGCCAATTATGAGAAGTAATCATAATTATTTTTATTTAATTAATATTAATTATATCTGGGAAAGACTCGTTAGATCATTTATGTAATAAATAAAACCCTGGTAACCTATTTATCTCTTATAATAAAGTTAAATTCACATAAATTTTAGCACTTCATAAATCAGACCACTTAGAGCTGACAAAATTGAAGCTTATGCATTTTTGACATTGGAAATATGCACGTAAAAGGGAATTTTTGAAATATTTATAAATAAAAAATAAGCAAATCTTAACGTCTTTTTATCATAATTTTTGTAAATATTCCAATATAAAAGTAATTTGTTCATTATTTTCACTTAAAAAATATTTTTAATGATTTTCATTTTGTTGTCACAAAATAGTTTGCCTTTTCTTAATAAAATATGAATATTTTTTAAATTTATTTCTCAATAATAAATTTTATTTTTGAAATAAAAAAAATCATTAATGCTACTAAGTTTCCTCTTGAATCTCCCTCCCCACCCTCCAATATTTCAATAAAGATATAAATACACAACTCATTTTTTTCTCATGTAAAATAGATTTTAATTAAGATAAGATTTTAATAAACTTTTGAAATATTGTTGGATTTACAAATATTCAAATAATCTTAGAAGCAGTTAAAACTTCGTTTGAAATTAATTTCCTATATTAACTTAGATAAATTAAATAACAAAACGAAGATAATAGTATAGTGCTTTTTAAATAGTTTGGATTTCAATTTTGCAAAAACATTTTTATTGATTCTAATTTTACATTTTTTAAATCTAAAAATACTTTTTTGTAGAAGTCACTCAGACCCTGTAAATAAAATAAATCATTCGCTTTCTTAGATAGCGAACAAAATGGTGCCAAAAGTGTCCAGTTATTCAAACAATGAGTATAATGAAACTTACCCAATATTTATTCTCTGCTGTTCAACTGTTATTATTCGTCATGTTTCAAGGAGAAAAACCTAGATAAGGGAGAATAATCTAGTTTATTTAACATCGTATAGCCATTTTCATAAATAATAAAAATTTTCTAACATATAATATGCTTAAATAATTAGATTTTATCACATGCATAAAAACATCAAAAATTATTAGGGATTTGCTTTCATTTCCCAACTTCAGACTACATAAGCAACTTTTTTAATTCATATTCAATTGAGTTATTTCTTTTTCCAGTATATTAAAAATTAGTTTTTAATACGTTTGTATCATTGCATTAAATTTGATGAATAAATAAAACGTAGTTAAAATTGAAAAGAAACAAAAGAAACATAGAAAAATTTATATAGTGTAACAATATTATTAAGTATAATAAACATTTAATCAAATAATGCTAACCTAATAAATTCTGTTATCAACTGCAATAAGCTTTTAAAAGAAATCAAGGTCACTAAATATTGAGCTTAACTGGAAATTTCAAATTCTCGGCACGATCGAATATTTTAAATTTTAAATAAAGTATGACTGTCTTAAGTTTTAAATAAATTATTATGAATATGATTTTGATGAATAATAATTATATACAAGGAGAATAAAATAATAATAATATACAATATTATAGCAATTATATATATAATATAATAATAATAATAATTTCTGATCATTATCTTTCTTAGCAATCTCAATTACACTGAACTTTAATGAATACTGATGCCTTCATTGTTTGTTTGTTTTTGTACAGAAAATTTAATATCGTATAAAAAAGATGGGGGGACATAAAAAAGGACAAAACGCATATATGCAGTATAAAAATAAGGAAGTTATCATTGATGAATAATAATTTTTCAAAATACTTATACTATGAAAGGATTTATTTATACATTAAAATCCCATTATATAGTAAAGGCAATCATTCGATATGATTAATCATTCATGTATTGCATTTTTTCAGTATTACGTATTTTTAATTAAGTCTTGATTGCTAAATAATAGGAGCACAATCCGTCTTTCAAAGATTTTGTTTCCAAAGTTTGCATATTCATAGCTAATTTTTATACGGGAAAATTATTTTTCAATCTTAATATGAAAAAACCGCACTTATTTCGTTAAAAAAATTCCAATTAATTAGAAGCAAAAAATATTATTTTTTCTTTAATTTATTGTGAAGTAATGAATTTAGACAAATAATTGAATTTTAAGACAAAATCGTCTGAAAGGATTTTTTTAATCACGATTTTTTTTTTATCGTTTAAACTTAATCATAAAATATATATTTCTAATCTACTTAATGATTTTATATTTTTGCTATTCTCGGTTAGTTATTAGCTTTTTCCCTTTCAATCAATTTCTAGTCATTAATATAATTGTAGATTAACTGCAACGACGGGTGAAAAAATGTACAATGTAACATTTTAAAATTACATTTGCAATCGCCGGTCTGATTCGGTCATGGAACATTTGCATTTACAGCTAGAGCCATCTAGTGGCTAGTTGCGCAGATAAACAGTTGAAAATATATTGGAATGAAATGAGTGACATTTGGATGATTTAGGATTTTTTTCATTTTGTCAAAAATATATTTTGAAAAAGGAAAAATGAAATTTATTTTCTTCGAGATATTTTGTTTCTTATTTTTATGGCTTGTGATTATTATTTTTAAAACATAATCTAGTCTAGCTCAGTTTTTCTTTAATATAAATTATATAGCTTGAATGTCCAGCAGGTCTTATTTTCTAATTAAATATATTTTAAAATAAACTGAAATTATTATGTTGTGCATATTTATACGGAAGTATAAATATATCTTATCTCTATAACGACATGAGGGCCGCGGTGTTCCGGTGGTAAAGTCTCGGCTTCGGAACCGGAGGGTTCGAGACTCGATTCCACCGAAGAACCGTCGTGTGAGGGGGTCTGTTGGACATTAAATCTGTCAGGCCAAATGTCCTCCCACTGGTGTGGCGTGGTGTGGAGAGGGGGGTGCCAGTTCAGGTGTCGTCCTCGTCATCTGACCGTGGTTCAAAATTACGAGGTCCGTCCCAAATTAGCCTTCGTGTTGCTTTAAACGGGACGTTAATATAACTAAACTAAACTATGACGACACAATTTTTTCCCCAATAAAAGTGGATCTTTCAAAACGCAATTCGGTTTCCATTGTGAATAAAGTTTTAGCTCTAAGTTTTATTTAATAGAATTAATCAAATTTCATTCAAACCGAATTCTATTAATGTTACCGGAAATAAATCTGTCTCATTAAATATTATATATAAATTACAGTAATTTTGAAAACAAAATGTGTTTATAAGCGATTAGATAAAGTTTCAATTTCAAAAGGATTTTCGGATCATTGAAAGCAATTAATATAAATAAAAATTTGTAATGCAATAATAAATTTCATCCTTAATTAAATTGCCATTTTGTAATGACCGTCTTTTCTTTCTAGATTTTACTTAATTTCATCGAATTTAATTAAATAGAAGAGTCAATGTTTCTTTCTTCTCTGTAGTAAATAAATAAATAAAAAACACTAACATTTTCAGTACATGACAGATAGATCCACGGTATATAAAACGTTAGAATTTTTTTTCCGAGAGAAAAAAAAAGTAATCTAAGTGTCTTGGAAACCCAAGCAAAAAATTAGATATTTTACATCAAATATTATACCTATTTCAATTACAGACATATATATAAAGGTATAATTCATTCGAATATTGCATTAGTGTAATTGTTTACTATTTAAAAAACCTCATTCGAAGAATTTATTTTACTGAAGATATTATATGATTGTATTAAAATTGCAGTAGGTTTAAAAATCGAACAATTAAAACTAAAGAAAATTTTTCATATATTTAGCAAAATTTCCTGAATTTATACTCTTGGAAGTTAAACTAATTTAAAGCTAAACTAATTAAAAAACTAATTAATTCAGAGCCATTCTTAGCATATTTTAAATTTTATTTTAAAGAATTTTCATTATTTATTCATTGCAAAATATTTTGATTAAATTATGATGTCCACTTTTTGGAAAATTTATAATCAGGAAAAAGGGATGAATTATTTTTCAAAAAGTTGTTAATTTAGTACAATTTAGAGCTAATGTAATAAAATCTAATGAGTGTTGATTTGCTAAAATCTATCTGCTCAAAAAGAAATTTTATACAGAAAAACCTATCTGTAAAAAAAGTTGCAGTATTTTAGTAACAATACATATGTTCTATATCATTCAAATGAAATTTCCATGTGGAATAATGTTTCGTTAGTATGAAAAACAGTTCACTACCATATTGTATTAGTCGTTAAATCTTTTTTTTTTATATTTATTCTTCATAGAAATTGCACAGATAAAAAACCTCTTTCATAGAAATCCCTATGATTAAATACGTAAAAGAACAATAACAAGAACTCGCCAGCTATGAAGAAATTACAAACAATTACGCAAAATAATATTTTGTAAAATTTGCCAACTTGCTTGCAATCGTGAAAAATATCGTCTGATAACTAATTTAATATATGTTTAAAAAATGTCTTAAGACATTTAAAATTGCTTAAAAATCCTTCTATAATCGTATGATCAATAATATTGTGTGAACATATCGTTTCAATATACCAAACTCATGTATATTTTATAAATAATTAAAATTTCAAGAAAAAAACGCATCTCAATATTCTCAATTTTTAAGCATTTACTTATTTTTAACAAGAATATGTAAGTATTTTTCTTGTATGCAGATTTATTTTAAGAATTGTGTATATTTTTAATCTTCTAGTAAATCAAATAAGGATTTAATCCATTTAATTAAAATTTATGCGTGCAAAGCGAGATAGAAAATGCTGATGAACAGCTAGCAAAATTGCGGAGAAAAAATTATACCTTAA
The DNA here is from genome assembly GCA_026543055.1 of Argiope trifasciata. Lineage (NCBI taxonomy): Eukaryota > Metazoa > Arthropoda > Arachnida > Araneae > Araneidae > Argiope > Argiope trifasciata. The sequence continues at coordinate 286,060 of JAPMOQ010020268.1, read as the reverse complement.
TATTAAAAAATAATCTTAATATTATGAATTAAGAATTTTAATTTTAATTCTTAATATTCTTTAATGCTTACGTTCTTTCATTCTTCTCTATGTTTATTTGGGAATATACTCTATAATATAATGAAAAAGCTATTGTAATTTTTCTCTATGAACGCTGAATCAATAATCACTTAGATATACGCCAAAGTTTTAATTTAATATTAGGAATTAAATTTAAATATTCGGAAAATACATATTACAGTTTCTAAAATAACAGTATATGAAACAAATCAAATTATTGTAGTAAAATTAATATGGGCCAAATTTACTTTTGAATTTTCTTTATTTGTCAATGTTTTTAAATTGTTTCAATTAATTTACAATTACATATCTTTAAATTAGAAATGAAAAACCAACCTTAAAGATAACCCTGACTCAATGCTATCAAATTTGGACTCATTTTATTTTTAAAAGAATTTCTAGAACAATCCCAGATGTTTCCAACTACAAAAGCAAAAATAATAATAATGATAATCATTTTTTACTCAATTATACACAGAAGACTATACGTAGTATTAAAAAAATAGGAAATATTTTTTAAATGATAATTTCTAATTTTTTTTTCTTTTTCAAATTAAAAAAAAATAATTTAAATGGGGAAATAAGCTACACAAAACTTCAGTTCCTTTTTTGCTATAGATGGCGTTATAGATTATTAAAGCGTTGTTTTTGCCATGTACTATGTCAAAAGGAATACCACTTCAATTTTAAAATCTTTACGATGATTAAAGTCATAAATCTTTAAGCTATAGCCACGACTCTGGGAAAAGTATAACGTGTTTTATTAGTAAAATGTTATTACCGAATGAATAGCAAATATGGTGCTACTTTGAAAGAATGTCTTAGTTTTAAAAATGTGAGAAAAAGAAGGAAAAAAATTATTTAAAACTTAGAAGCTTAACTTGAAGATCTCAAACATATATTGCAATATATTATACATTTCCCATTTAACAAAAAAAATGTTATAATTGCAATGTATAAAATATTGTCATTAAAACGCGGGGCCTATGGCAAAAGTTGAACATTTTTTTTTCTTTTACATCCTTCAAACACTTGTACTTTAATTATAACCACCTTGTATATACCATCTGCGCTTTTCATGGCCACCGTATTGTCACAATGGTTAATGCATTTAGATACATACAATTATTATTAATTTGAAAATAGTAAATACAGTATAAATATTTATTCACAATTAAAACAAGTATTTCATAGATAATCTTCTTCATTTTTGAATAATAATTAAAACCCTTTGCTAGAGTATCTTGTTTTTATTTTTTACGTGCCATATAAACTTAGGATATAAGTACGAAAAATTTCATATTTAGCAAAACATGATCATCTGTTTCCCAATGAAAGAGAATATTGTTCGTAATTTTCTTATAGTGTCCAAACATGGACATTCTAGAAATATTGTCATATCAAAAATGACAAAACATTCGCTTAAGAATACATGATGGCATCACACCCGTAGGTAAATAAACAGTCTTCTGACTGTACCATTCCGCCTTCGCGCTCTTCGAGGTCGAGTGTCGGCAACAATGTAGAAGTGTTTTGAAGTAGGGATTAAACTCTTATCTTTTAAATCCCATCACACTTCAAGCACTTCATCAGAACAAGTGGATGGTATGAATAACTTATCTGTTTCGTGTTTACGCTCATTTCCAAAGTTGTTTCGCTTTTGAAAAAAGGCCAAGGAGTTTCAGAAAATTAATTTTAGAGCACATAATTAGATTGATTAGTTTTAATTTTGTATTATATATATATATATATATATATATATATACACGCTGTTTGCATTAAACTGATAGAAAAAAGAAATCGAGATTTGTGTGGCAAAGAAACAAAAATAGTTATGTCAGATCAACAGATCACGTAATAGTTTTTTATTTCACAAAAAGATTATTTACAAATGAAAAAATTTTGGCAATTTCAAGTCAGTTTAAATGCTCAATGTGCTGTCTATCACTCAGAAGTACAGCTGTGAAACGAGTCACCATACTTTTCACAGTAGTTAGTAGTATTTCTTACGTTATGGCAGACACACTTAGGAGAATGGCATCTTTCAGTGCTACAAGTGATCCTGGTTGTTTTTGGTACACTTTAGACGTCAAGAATCTCCATAGTCAAAAGTCCCAGGTGTCACATCGAGATGTCTTGGAGGTCATTAAAGTATCGACTGATAATGCAATCATCCCAAAAGGTTGAGCGTAGCAGGCATTGAACAGGCAGAGGCTTTTGAGGTTGTGCTCCATCTTGCATGAAGGTGACCGTTTGAAGTGCCTGTCGCGCTTGCATTTCAAGAATAATGTTGTTATGTAACAGTGCTGCACATCGCTGACCAGAGTGAGAAATTGTTTAGAACCCCGTTTATGTCACTTCCTCGAAGGAAAAAAAATGGACAAATTATGAAACCAGCAGTGACGCCACACCAGACTATCACTTTTGGCTGCTGCAAGGGTTCCTCAACAAATGCATGTGGACTTTCTGTGGTCCACACTAGACAATTGTGGGTGTTAACACTGACAGAGAGTGTGAAATGCGCTTCATATGTCTAAAGAACAGTGTAAAGTCAGTGTTCCTGCTCTTCCATCTTATTGATTATCGAATTCGCAAAATCTTGGTGAAAGTCGAAGTCAGTAGGTTTCAGTTCTTGGTTATGTTACAATTTGTAGGGATATCGTTTCAGTCATTCGCAGTGCTTTTCAGACTCTTACGTGCGACACTACTGTCTGCCTCAAAACTTCTGGAGCATTGTACTCCCCATATGCAGAAACCGCCGACATGGATTGCACCGTCTGCTTCACTGTCGTGGCAACAGCAGCGGCTGCTGAGAGATGTTCACTTCTTGGGCGTGGCGCCAAAGAACCTGTAACTTCAAATTTCTTCATCATTTTATTCAATGCAGTAGACGTTATTGGTACTTTGCTGCCACGCATACACTTCATGTAGCTACATGTTCACAATGCCGCAGTGGCCTTTTCCGAATTCTTATAATACAGTTTAACTAAGAGAGCTTTCTCCTCTACTGACAGCATTTCAGTGCACATAACCGTCGACTACGCTAACCTCTAAAGTTGTTCCTTTTTATATCATTTGTTGCTTTGCATAATCCTACATCAGAAAGCCACAATCTGTTAGTATCCAATATATTTCGTTGTCACACAAAATCAGGCTTCTTTCCCTTTCTTTTAGTGCAAACCACAATTTTTTTTAATCTTTATTCGTTTTCGAATTATTCATTTTTAAATCTCGTCCTGACTTTTGGATCACACGGTATCTGAAATATGTGTGTGTATTGAGAAGGTTTTTTAGAATTAAATTATTCTGATTAAGAGGAGATGATTTCTATAAAATGTAAAATCTTTCAAATCGTTATTTCATTAACAATTTTTTTAAAAAAACGGCTTTTCAAAGGCTATTTGGTTACGAAATAAATTATAAAATGTTTATGTATACGATATTGGTATTTTTTGCATATGTATATTAGAATGTTTGCGGAAACTAGTTTAAAAATTTTAAGACAGAAGACAGGTTCTGGATAGAAAAATTATGTTTTAAGAATGCTGGAATTTCGTTCTAAAAACAATTCTAATCATGAAATCGAAGTCTTCGAATTTTCTTCCTTCTCAGAACTTCTTTACTTGTTCAGATTTTATAATAATTTATAATATATATTATAATAAGTGGTGGAACTCGTTTATAAAATGCAGGACAGAAGTCAGTTATAGGATAGTTGAATTTTGTTCTAAGACTTGTTAAATTTCCGATTGTGAAATAAAAATATTTCCTTTCTCCCCTTCCAGACATTTTTTTATGTTCAAATTTTACAATAATGTATTATGTCCCAGCAAAGTACTTTGAAAATTAAAATATCAGTGATTTTCATAAAAATATCTTTAAAATATAATGCACTTTCATTTTCAAAATATAAAGGACAAGACTGTCCTTCAGTTTCAAAACAGTGTTTCTCTTTCTATTTTCAAAAAAATAATTACAAGGTCTAACCTAGTTCAGCATCAACATGGAACTCTAAATAAAGGATTCTTTTAAAATAATGATATTAAACTATACCATAAACTTTTAGGCAACCGCAGGCATACGAGAAATGCATGATTATTGTTTTCAAATTACAATAAGTGCTATATCCAGTTCAGTCAGCGATTTTTTAGAAACATATTTGTATATCATAATTTATATGAAAATCTTATACGATAAGAGAAAGAAGAATCGTTATACTAATATGTGCTTATTAAAATGGGTAGATGTTGATTGGTAATAAAATATCTTAATTGATAAAATTAAAGATTTACATTGGTTGATATTTTAAAATATTTCAAATGCATTTACTTCAAACTGAGAATATTATTACGAAATCACCGCATGTGTAACGCATTTCCGTTTTGAGAAAGTATTAATTGAGTATTCCTGATGAATCTGTGTTATAAGGAAAGCATTTCTGTATTCATTTCCACCACTGTTATAAAAAAAGAAATAAAAGGCAAAGAATGATTATTACATCATCTGAAAGACTAGTTGATTGATCACTGATATTTTGGGCATAAAATATCCACACATTTAAAAAAAAAATACTTACTACTGTTACTTATGGCACTTTACAAGTCCGCTGATAGAAAGCTGTCTGCTTTTTCAACCTAAATTAGTAACCCTCGTTAAGGTCAAGAGTACACCTTAGCTACTTCATTCTTCAAATTTGTTTGCAGAACCCCTTTTTACAGGGGGGGGGGGCACATTCATACTACTCATAGATAGAACACAGAATGAAAACCATGCCCAAACCGGGACTCGAACCCGGGAAGTTCAGATCACGCGGAAGACACACTACCCCTAGGACAGGACGGCGGCAGAATGGTTGCTTTTTAATGCAATGTTTTAAACAAAATTAAAGCCATTATATTTCTTTTTTTAAGAAATGAATTTATCTTTCTGATTTGTTTTTTTGCAATCGCTTTGTTGTTCTAGTAATTGAACGTTATATATGGTCTCGGATATTTAAATAACAATAAAAATTTATTTTGAAAATATTTATTGTTTGATACTGGATTTTAAACAAAATTAAAATTCTTGTATTGACTTTTGAAAGATTACTTTTAATTTTTCAGCACATTTATTTTATTTTTCAAGCTTTTGTTGTGCTTATGGGGAAATGGTAGAAAAAATATTACCCTTTTCATATAAGTGTCGTTGAAATTGTTTTATTTAGAAACTCCTTGTACTTCATAAAAATATATATAATAATTCTTTAGCAAATGGGCGAATGAATCCAAGATCCTCAAAACAATATGAAGTACCTTTCATAGTTTGGTGAAAATCTTTTGTTAAGGAGAAAGATAAAGAAGATTGCATTTTCTTCAGAACAATCCCCACTAAATTAGAAAAAATATATATAGTATCCCCAAAGAAAAAAAAACCGCCATTGTTACGCAAACATGAACGTGCAGTATATAGTTCTTTTTATACTTACGGCGTAAAAATTACTTGATAAGACGAATGATACATATAAAAAATTGGAAAACGATCAAAATTAAGAATAGATTAGAAAAAGGTTCGTTTCTTAAATGCATCTATCAAACTTTTTTCCTTTAAAATTAAAACCAAACGAATAATTTTTTAAAAAGTACGAAATTATATTACATAGTAGTTAAATAGTATCGATTGTTTTCTTGTTGATGCACCTCCAAAATAAATACTTGATGCAATACTGCATTTTACTGCAATAATAAGAATTATAAACTTTATAAATTAAAGTTTTTCAATTCAAAAACCGATGATTAATCAATCCATTTCATTCAATACATGAATGAATATTCTATCAGGTATATATTTAATGTAGAATTCATGATATAAACATTTCTAATCTAACATAGCAGAAATAACTTTGTGTATTTAATTTGAAGTGAGCAAGCAATGAGTAAAAATCAATTTTGATAAAAATGCATTCAAAATATACAGTAACTTGTTTTAAAAATAAATTATTGTCGCACATTATTAAAATTCACTACATTTATAGCTTATAATTTCTTGCTATCAATTTCTTAGTAATGTTTTCTTTTTAATCATTTAATTTTTTTCTGGTATTTTTTCATTTGGCAGTGAATGTTGCTTAAATTCATTTATTCTGTCTTCGTGGAGCTCATCAAATGTTCTAATTAGGTTCTAATTCGCACTAGGATACACTCCAACAACCTTAAGGATATTCAATAATCCTATAAAAGTTTCGCTAAAATTTACTACAGACATAAATACTCCTAATCTAAGGATTCAGAGCTCAACAAAGCTCGAGTTGAAAGATGTTTAGGTACAAAGCACAATTAAAACTCACATTGACATTTTGTGTTTTTCTGTGCCAAACATACAGAAAAGTATTTAATAAATAGATGGCAAACTTTTATAATTTTAAATTTAAAAATATCTTCCAAAAGGAATTTAAAAGCATTTTCTTTAAAGAACATTCTAACGTTTTTGTTTCTAAAATTTCCTTTGAATAAAAATTGAACTTTAATATTTAGTAAAGCTCGAGTTAAAAGATCTTCAATAAGTAAAAAAATTGTTTCAAAAGCCTCTAAATTTTTTTTCAATAAAATTTTCGAAATAATTTAATGATTCATACTAAACATTCATTCATTTTATTATTGGAATTTATCCATATAGGTTTTTATGCACATTAGCAGAGTCAGGTAAATTACCATTATTCCGATGACGGGTCACACCCGTTATAGGTTTGCCGAAGTATGGTTAAGAATGGCTCTTCCACCAATAAAAATCAACCTACCACCCGACAGGTCACATACGTCACCGTTTTATCTAGAATTCTAATCCACTCATAATGGGACTATAATATGTTTAAGATAATATCTTTTTTTATTTGGGGATCAATTTTCCTTTCAGATTACACCAAACTTTAAAGCAAGTCAAAGGTCGATGTAGTTTATTATGATTATAGTCAAAAATATACTAGTTCGACTTTAATATTATGCATCAATTTATGAAACAACAGTGATTTATTCTGATCCTACGTAGCTTCTGGTGATCAGCCTAATAGTATTTATATCTTGATGAAATAAAAAAAAGTTTATACCATATTACTTAAAATATCATCATCCCGCATGATCCTTAGTCTCATTAAATTAATCATCTCCTACTAAAACAGAAGATTTTTCCATACTGTTTATAATATCATGACTTTACATGATCTATCTAACATTATTCATATCTTGATGAAAAAACATAAATGTATTCTATACTTCTTATACAACATCATGGTCATGCATGACTTTCCACGATTTGTCTAACATCTCTTGATGAATCGTCAAAACTACTGATACAACTAATAACATCATGATGCTGTATAATCTTCCAAGATCAACCTGAAAATCTACATTTGTTGATAGGAGAACAGAAATTTTTATGTTCAAAAAATAACCACATGATGCTTCATAATTTTTCTCGATCTGCTAAAATTCTTCATTTCTTTATCGAACAGAAGAAATGCTTCGTTCAATAGCCATGGACATCATTTGGAACAAATTTAATTTACTATTTCTTTATTAAGGATAAATGTTAGAGTTTATTTTGAAAAAAAATCCACGAAATAATATTTGAAAGCAACTTATTTTCTTGTCAGGCTCAAACGACATTCATCTAGGCGGATTTCATCGGAAATTACTCACTTTGATGGTTTTCAAGCTGCATCATGTGGTTTATAGGTTATTTACTTTTACTTATTGATACGATATTTTAAAGGGATCTTTTTCGGTTCATTTCACTTAAGGAAATAGTTAAAATGTGGAGCTGGAAAATGGGCCTCGAAATTGAGTATTACATTCTTTGGCTCGGATGATGCATTTTCGAGCAGATATTTAGAATAGTGGGAAATTACAGGAATTGAAATGTTTTCGAATAAAAAATGTCAAGAATACTGTATGGTTAAAGCTGACTATAAAACTATTGAATACTCAAGTTAAAGAAATAATTTGAGACATTTGAAATTTTCTTAAAGCATATAGTATAAAATTTTAAATTTTTGCCGATTGTATTAAAATTTCGAGGACGCATTTTCTTGATTTCAATCAGAACTTCTCATTGCTTATACTTCTTGGAGAAACAAAATTTAACGGGAATAATAATTAATAAATTAATTATGAATAGAAATAAATTCATAACTAAAGAGATTTTGGAATTTTTCTTGAAAGATTCTGAAAAATATTATAATACAAAAAAGATTTTTGCTATATTTGAAAATTCAGAAAATCATTTTTTAGGCCTCCAATTTATTTATCTTGAAATCTTTTATACGGTTTTTAAATTTTTTAAGATATTTTTTTACTTGCATAATTTCTAATAATTCCTTTCATTGCTGCAAAGATGGTCAAATAATTTTCTTTATTTTATAAAATATTTAATCTTTTGTTTTCCCAATTGCTGAAAACGGGAAAATTGCGCATGACGTAAGAATTTTACTTGTTACATTATTCCTTGAAAATCAAAATGCCATTAGGAAATAGACGCATTAATGGCCCTATGATGCCATAATACTTAAGTCCATTAGAAAGACTCATTTACGTGTTAGAATTGGTAAAGGATCAAATATAACAAATGCGAATTCAAACATGTCTATATATAATTCATTTGTTAAAAAACTTTTTTCGTGAAATGATGAGCAATCAATCTATGCATTGTATGTTAATTGATATTAAACAAAGTGATATTCCCTTTTTATCGTCTAATTGTTAAGGCTGGCTAATTAAAATTACAATCTATGATAGTAAATTCGAAAATCTGTTAAAATGTTTGAAAGTTTAACAGATATAATAAAGGATAAAGATTTTTATACTGCAAGAAATAGTGAAGTCACAATAACAAAATAAAGCACATAAAAAGAAGTAAATAGCAGAACAACAGAAGAAAATAGGGAATAAATAATTGTAACAGCACAAAGTACTCAAAGAGGAATCAATTATTCTCTTTCGAGTCCACTACTACAACTCGTTTGGGCTCTACTTAACTATCGACACTCTCTACACGACTTACTACTCAACTACAAACTACTCTTCTGAGCCTATCTGTTTTTTCACTTCCTTGATAACGTATCGAATAGTCTAGAACTAACGCCACGAATTAAATTCTAAGGACATAATTACCAAAATTCTCGAATAAATTGAACCACTTATTTTTATCGCCAAGATCAATGATCACTGATCCATCATTCATTCAGGATACATTAGATGTATCTGTAAAACAATCTTCCTTACCATGAATCCAATTCCACCACGGAAGATATATTGAAAATTCACAATAAGTTGTTATAAGTTTACAATAATTTAGCTTCAGTTTTTTTTTTTTTTTTTTTTTTTTTGCAAAAAAATTTAAAATTTAATACTTATGGATTATTTAGCTCTTAGAATAAAAATTTTCCTTATTATTTGAACTTACAGATTATTGTTACCCCATGAATAGGGTGTGTAAAAACTATAGATTTCTTCAAGTTGATTCACTAGTAGCACTAGGTAGTACATGCTTTCTTGCAAACACCGCTTGAGCATTTGAAATTTTATCAAATCACCTTTCTTTTCTCCAGAAAATTTTACTTGTAACTATACATTTATTTTATCCTATTATAGCTTTAACAGTCGTTTTCTGTAATAACGGTTAATCACCAATTTAGCTACATAAAATTAGGAATTCCTTTTAATTGTGTTAAATCTCTTTCCAAAAGAAACTTTTATGATCAACATTTTTCATCACTAATATTTTATTTGAATTTTCGATAACTACAATTTAAATAGAAAAAAATCGGTGAGATTTTCTTTCCTTCGTAAAAATAAATCTATTCCAATAGATCTATCCAAAGTGCGACATTTTATATGTCAGTAAGTCAATAACTATGTTCTTTATTATGAGAAGAGCATTTTTGATGATAGGATTATATTTAATAGAAATTATTATGATAAAATTTAATAAATCAAATAATTACTCACAACATTTTAAAAATCAAATAATTATACATAACATTTTATTATTAACTTGATCATTTCTTTAATTTTAGGATATTTCCTTTGCATTCAAGTGAACTCGAAGAAATTAAGGATAATTATGAGTCATAGAGTTTGTGACAATTTTTTCTAGGCTCTATATGAGAAAGGCTCAATGAGCTGTGATTCTGAAATATGGTAATACAATAAACCATATACATTTTGGGTCCATTCTAAAATTATGACTAATTTTTTTTCTAATGTTAGAAAACATACTATTCATTGGTGATTGCTCGTAGTAACTTAATATTCTGCTAACTGTCTTAGAAAATTTTTGAAATCCTGATACTAATGCATCTAAACATTTCACTCATTGCCTTAAGTGGAATTTAGAATAAGGTATAAAAAAACCAATTCCTGCAAAGATCTGGTAATCTTCTGTATATTTTGAAATCATTACATAAAATAATTTCAAAATATTCTGTAATGACAATAATGCTATTACACTCAAATTAGAAATTAAAATGCTTCGATTGATGATGAAATACAATATTTAATTTTTATACATTGTGATAAGTGGTTACGCATGGTTTAAAAGCTCATTACCACGTTTCTGAAAGACTAATACGCAATCGTCTATTTTCAACGATTATTTACTAACTTTTCCATCATAAATTTCGCCTACTTTCTAGAACACTGCCCGTTTTCTTTAGCTTCAAACTATATACATAGCTTCATGAAGCTTGCAGCTTCCAGAGCATCTTAAACTTTTAAAATCCCAAAACGATAATAATCTATATCTATATCTATACTTATAATAAAGCTCAATGTGTGTGTGCGTGTGTGTGTGTGTGTGTGTGTGTTGGCGCTTTACAGGCCAGACCGTTGGACCTACAGCTACCAAATTTGGTACATGTATACCATGGAGGTCCGGAATGTGCACCTCGGAGCCCTTTTTTCGAATTTTTAATTAGAATTTGAATTAATTAAAATTTAAGTGAAATTTCGAAGTTTTTCCGCTATAACTTCCGAAAATATGATCGCATAAACATGATTTTTACATCAATTTAAAGATTAAAAAATTAGCTTTCTAACGGTATCAATTTTTTAAATTTATAATGTAAGCTTCTATTTTTAACGAATTTTTAAAGAAATATTTTAACCATGTTTTTATCACGTGACTGGATAAAATAAAAGAATGCCGGAAGTTCAAATAAAAAAATTATCATCGCAAAATAAATCTACAGAAATGCAGCTTTTAAGCACGTGACTGGATAAAATAATATAAATATAAAATGTGATATTTTCTTTGAAAAATAAATGCAAAGCAAAGGTTTCTACAATCGTTTGCAATATCTATATCATTAACTCAATAAATCTTCTTTATTTACGGCAAACCTGATTGAATTTAGACAGGATATGCATTGAAATCCCAACTTAATGGCATATTTATGCAATCGTTTGCAATATCTGTATCATTAATTTAATACTTTTTTTCCCTTTCTGGCTTTCTTTAAAAAAACATATTTAATATTTTGGCAACATCATCGAATTTTTTTTTTAATATTTTGGAAGCATAACCGATGTTTAAAACTGACATTTATAAAATTAAAGAATATTATTAGGAAAAGGTGTACTTTTAGAACTTTCCGTCCATCATCTTAAAGAAAATATTAATTTCAGGTCAATCAATGCCCGGAATTACTTCAAGGCTAATGAATATGTGATTTAATTGAAAAATTTAGAACGCTTTACTCATGGCGAACTAGCTGGTCGCCAAAGGCGGCTAGTATATAATAAACCCAAACAATCATAATTTTAAAATCATTGCTAGATTCTATAAGGTTTACAACTGATCATATAATATTAATAAAATATTTTTACCAAAGGAAAAAAATCGCTTTGTTTTTCTTTTTTAATAATATTTTGACTGAAACAAAAATTGTAGCACTAATAAAATGTCTGAAAAGGAATCGTCTGCTAAGTTCTTTTAACAGATTAATAGTTATAATATTTACTGAACACCAAAGTCTTCCGTTCCCATCAATTTAAATCAATATTCAGAGAACTTCGATAATTTCCATCATGACTGTCCCTGAAGTTATCATCTGGGTTTTGATATCTCACTACAAACTAATTTTGTGAAAAATTATTTGAAACTTTTTCGTCATTTGTTTACTCGTGATTGAGATCAAGAACTAATGCATGGATACAAACAGCGCCTGAATGATCCTATAGCATGCTTTTGGCTTTGTTTAAATTGTTTATTCATATTTAAGAAACGGAGCAAGCTAAAATACTTTTGTTAATGGCAATGTTCATGTTATAACAAGCTTTCCCATTCCTTTTGCTAACTTCTGCCTAAAACTATTAAATAGCTAAGTGCATTAGAAGATTCAGGCACTGCGAGTTAAAAGTAAATGCAGTTTATAAAGTTTAACTTTCTACCTCTTGGTGATAATTTTGTGAATTGGTTGAGAAAATTTTAGACCAATACTGTTAATGGTATTAAGACATTGCTTTTTCTGATTTCAAATCTATTCTAAAATGTTGCTTTTGTAATGACATTTTCCAAAATTTTAGATAAATTTGCACGCTGCAATATAAAATATATTCTTCCTTAAAGATATGGAATTTAGTTTGGAAAGTAAAAGAGAGTTTTCCGCTGAATTTCTTTGATTTAAATAGTGATATCTTCTAATACTTCAATTCCTTTTTCTTTGCAAATTTTTAAGCTCACTTTTCACATCCTTATTCAAGTAAAATAGTACAAAATATTTTAAATTATTGCTGTAACAATGTAAGCGATCTCATTTGACCAGTCATTTATTGAACATGTAATTCCCCTTCTAGTCTGAGTAATGATTCTAATTTCTAAATAAATTTGGGGAATCAAAGAGTAAAAAAAAATGCATGCGATCTCATTTGACCCGTCACTTATTGGACTTTTAATCTTTTTTCTTGTCTAATCAATAATTCCAATTTCTAAATAAAGTTAGGCAAAAAATACAATTTAGATGATCACATTTGGCAAATCACGAATCTGACATTTAATTCCCCCTTTTATCTGAGCAATAATTCTGATTTCCAAATAAATTTGCAGATTCCTAAGTAGCACATCCTCTTTCACAATATTATACAATATTTTTCGATATTATATCATTTAATATGCACCATTTTAAAATATTGCGAATATTGTTTAATAAAATACAATATTGTGTAATATATATGTGCTGTTAGGGATCAAAAAGTTACGAAAGTTACTAAATAAAAATTAATCTTTAACAGCTTATATTATGCGAAAAGTAAAAACTATAATAAAAACAGCAAAGTGGTCATCAAGCTACTACAAATGAAACATATTCAATCCGAGTAGGTGAAATGCCACAGATTATATCTCCCCGTAAAAACGTTCCACTTCGTGCAGTAGCTAAAAGTTTTGCATTTAAAACAATTTATCAAGGCAATATAATTTAAAACAACGGTAGCCAATTTACAATGACTATATTTCGTATAAAAATTAAAATTTTAAAACTTTTGTGGTAGAGAGAATAATTGAAAAATTTTAAATAGTATTTAGCAATCATAAGTCAGCTAAATTTGATATTCAGTAGAATTTGATAACACAGCCTTTAAATTTTTCGATCCATTCTACTCATCTATAACCTAGACAACAATTATCCACTGAAAACTATAGAATATTTTGATTTGAATTTTCATGTAATGTTATTAATAAATTATGCTTCTGCTGAATGAAAATGTATATCATAAATATTAAGTTTCACCCGAAATTGAATTTAAAACAATGCATATTTAAAGTGCACATAAATTTCATTTTAGGTGTTTACCTTCCAATATCTTTGATGAAAGACATAAACCTTAATTCAAAACGACCGTCATAACCCGAAGATTGTTAATTACCACAATTCTGATGTGAATAATCTTTAATTAGTTTATTTAATATTAAGTAAACTAATTAGCTTCTGATGCAGTCTTCGCAAATATACGACTCACATCGTAATATAAATCTGATAGACGAGAAAGTTGCCGGAAGTATATGTAAATGAATTGTCGAACGCCGAGCTGATAATGAGGTCATATTCCTTTCATGCGTGTTTACTTTGGAGATGTATAAGGAAAAGGCTTATGCTTTGGAACCTGGTTCATCATTTTCCACAACAACAGCCATGAATATCTGAGCAGTTTTCAGTATTTATGGGAAACATGTTTATGGCAGAACATCGAAGGTTTTTCTTAGTCTATGAAGGTACCGGCATCACTGATTGCTTTATAATTCAATCAGATGGAATATTATAAGCGTCGAGATTATGTCTGCCCACACATGTTTATTAGAGAGGGTTGGAGGTTAGCAGCGAAGAAATAAGCAGCGCTCATGTAAGTAAAAATACAAAGGGGTATGAATGATTCGTAATTAATCTGATTTATGCTCCGATGCATATTTTAGTGTTTCCAATTATTTCAAAAAGAACATACATTTGTTTTCGCAAGGAATAGGATGATTGTTCTAATGAAATGTTCATTATGGTTTGGTATAGTAAGCTATGTTTCAAACAAACGAATGGTATTTTATGCCAAGCTCATGGACAAATTTCTTGAAAGGATGAAAATATTACTTATTCAGTTGCTCTAATTTATATCTTAGAGAAAGTTATGATTAATTTAAAGTTACTTTATAAAGCAAATAATGAAGATAGTTCTGAAAACTAGTTAGTTTATGTGAACGATATAGAAAATAATTATTAATTGTACGTCAGATAAAATCAAATTTATAAAATCGTTAAGATTATTCACACTATCAAGTATTTTTAAGCATTTATCATTTTCATCATTCAAGCGTTTATCATTTTCCTCATTAAATCATTTTCATCGTCTTTTATATTAGAGACAAAATAAAAATGCATATATTTATAATAATAAGCTGTTTTTCATATACTAATTTGGTGGGTATTTTTTCTAAATCTTCACCATCTCAGAAGAAAGCAGAAATTGTGGATCTTTATCCCTGAATTTGTTTCTCAATATCAATGATGCAAGATGAAAAATAATTAATTCACGATTTAAAAATCTCTAAATACTAAATTTTTATTGAATGTTCTGATTTTTATTTTCATCATTTTCATTTTTTAACTGCTCATAATTGGCATGCCTACAGTGTTGGGGGGAAAATTTATTGCGCACACACAAAAAAAATGTTTATAACAGCAATAGTTTTTATCATTCCATAAAAATTCCAAACAATTTTCTCTTCATTTCTCAAATTTGGCAAATATCTTTCTTATAAATGTTCTTTCTCGTCAGAAATCCTTCTTTCGTATTTCATTTACCAAGAAAATTCAAAATATTGCAAATTGCCTGCAACTTTATTCATTATTCGTTAACTTTATTCATTTAAAAATTATACAAAATCTTATTAATATAAAATTATAAAAATTATAAAAAATTAAATAAAAATTCTAGACTTACATTTCGTCTAGGGGATTTCATAAATATCCATAGCAATCGTTTAATATAGGATTAAAAAGCTAAAATAAAATAATATATTATAATCTACTAAGCTGGATGTCTTTCATTTCAAAATCATACATAATAAGTTATTTCAGAGTCTAATCTGAGACAAAGTTAAGAAGAAAATAAAAAATTATTATGATTTCAACCATGTAGATCAATTTATTTGTTTTTGCAAAGAAATCACTTAATTACACAATCAATTTATTGCACAGTTTAAATTCGAAAAATTAATTTTATATATAAACATAAAAAATAAAAAATAGTAGATTGATATAATAAACAAAATAAAAGGTAACATTCAAAATGTCCAGTTTAATTTTTTGTGTGCCGAAATTAAAATTATTTATTCATTATTAACTTATAATCAAAAACAGATTACCATGTAAAAACATGAAAATATAACATG
Source organism: Argiope trifasciata (assembly GCA_026543055.1). Lineage (NCBI taxonomy): Eukaryota > Metazoa > Arthropoda > Arachnida > Araneae > Araneidae > Argiope > Argiope trifasciata. Next base: position 270,094 of record JAPMOQ010020268.1, on the reverse strand, counting down.
AGAACAAATGACGACCTGAGATAAAGGCATGACTAGGGAAAAGGATGGGGTGGAATAAAGAAGCATTTGTTGAAAAATAATTTTTATTTTCTTTATACTTCATTAACTTAAAAATACTATTTATTATTTTTTTACGTTTTAACCAAAACTAGATAAGTGTTTTAATGACGCTAGCTTCCTGAAGACTCTACATTAGTATCGTCATAAGAGAAAAATTATAATCAAACGTGCAACAAAATACTACAAAAATTAATTATAAGTATTAATATTAATTCTTTATCAGGAAAAATATAATAATATTGGAATATAATCAAAAAAATTGCTTGAGTTTTGTTTAATTTAAAGGTATACATTTGGTTAACTTAATGCCCAGAAGTTCATAAATGATTCAGTATCACTATATAAAGAGATATTTCTCTTTTTTTTTTTCGTTATAAGAAAAAAAGAAGTGATACATAACGACTCTGGAAGCATTTAGATAGAAAGGAAATTAAGCTCGCATACCGTTAACGTAAAGGCGCAAGAAAGTATCTTTAGAGAAAGTACTTTTTCTGAGAGATTAAGCCCGATATAATGAAAACAGAAGAAGGAGGATTTTCTATAAACGTAACTTCCGTCTCATCTTATACAGAAAAAAAGAAAAGAAAAGACACCAAGTTCTTGAAACAAAAGTAACAAACCCCATTTGGAACAAATCCAGCCTATCAGTCCTCTAATTACAGGTTCCCTTATACTAAATGGGGGGTTTATCCGCTTTACAGTCTCTTAAGTATATGCGTCATTATATGATTCTTTAAATAAAAGTTAAAGTATAAATTTCACGTATTCTGTTGCATGTCAGTAAATAGTTTTTCCCTTGACGTAAGTATATTTCAATTTTTCTTATCATTGCTATTATAATGAAAGTAAGTTTATAAATAAACAACCAAGTATTGGCTTTATTTAATTTTTTTAATTAAAAAAAGACTAAAAAACTTTTATTAGATTTTCTAATATTCATCAAGTTTTTAACAACATATTTTAATAAAGCCAAGGAAATTTAAACAAAAGTTAAAGCATCAATTTCTTCTATTCTATTGTTATGTAAAAGTATTTTTTTTCGTAGACGTAATTTGCAAATTTAGCCTGTATTGTCCGAGTTCTGTGCTGTTACAATGCAAGTAATTATTAACAATAATTTGAATATCAAAATTATGTGATTTTTTAAAACAATTTTTGAATTAAATGTTGATTTTTTTCTGAAAGAAATAAAAAACACACTTTATGACGGCTTTTTAACAGTAATGGCATTATATCTAGCATAGATATATTACCCCATTAACTTCATTTTTATCGTTTACAAATCATTTGTATTATAAAAGAATCAAAGATAAAGAATTTTTTAAAAATTTATGTAATGTTTGAAGGCTATAAAAGAAAAATAGTACTTTTAAAATTTATTAAATCTATTAAATAATTATCTATTAAAACTTAACACTTATTTCTTAAATTATGTGTACTATACATAAAGAATCAAATTAGTTTCAATTCCTTGTATATTTTTATATTAATTATTTTAAATTAAAAATGAAAGCTATAATATTAAAAGTCGAACAATATTAAAAATTTCATTTAAGAATTAATTACCGTTTGTGTTCTGTATATAATGTTTATAAAGTACTTTTACTTTGGTTCGTGAAAATTTTGGATCACCCCTCATACATCTTCTTTTCAAATAACATATTACAATAAATAATATATTCGGGAAAAACATTTTTTTTTAATTATATTTATTCTTTCAGTAGACAGTAGTAGTGATATTGTATATAGAAAACAATGTAATGGAAAACTCGACACTTAAGTTTTAAAAAAATAGTAGATTAACAATGCGTAAAATTGACTAATTTTTATGGGTATCATTTCTGCGAGGAAACTTGTGGTAGTTCGATTTTCGTGGACATTTTAAGCAAAGAGCTTAAGTACCAGTAAAAAAATCGGCCTGTATATTTTGTGGATATTTTTTTATATTAATGTATTTTTATAAATTTTTTAAATACATTATCACTGTAAAAACTAATTATATTTGTAATAATAATCGTATAATCAGTCGAATGCGAACTTCCATTGAGAAAATATTCTGTACAATTATCCTAATCAATAAAATCACTTTCTACTTGATTTAAAAGTATCTGTAGGTATGTCTCTTATCAAGAATTGGATTATAGATTGAATGTTATATCAAGAACCAAGGTTTAGATTTATCTGTAAAGCCTTGTATAATATAGTGAGACACTAAAAAGGAAGCGCGACAACACAGATATCACGCAAAGAAATAGTTGAAATATTCAGAAAAGCATCACCTGAAACCGGTTGAAAAAGTGCACGTATGCTGAAGGTCTCGAAACCGTTAGCTATAGTACCGATCGATTCAATTGATCTAAAAATAAAAAAGAGATGACCAAAAATCCACCTTAACCTTCTAAAATGCTATAACTTTCCAGTTAAGAGTTAAAGGAAATAAGAAGTGAGTTAATTACAGTAACTAACTGAAGAATCTTAAGAATAAATACCGATATGACAGTCAAACTTCTCTAAAAACAGCATAATTTAGGTTGGATGGAAAATTTATATTCAAAATTCTTCCTAAATAATATGCATTCAGAATTTTCAGTTTAAAATTCGAAACCAATTTTTAAACATATAAAACTATAGGATTTTAGTGCATATTTTTTTTAAGAAAAACATATCTATCACAGTTTCTATAAATTTCTAGCCATTACAAATGATGATCCTTTCCATTTATTTTGCTTTACAAAAAGTCGCTATTAATACCTTATATTTTTGTAAATGTATTTTCTATTTTTTATTTTAGTCCTTTATTAATCCTTCATATCTATTAATTTTTCTTATTTTATTTTGTTATGTGTTGAATACTTACTTCTTTTAGCCCTATGTGATACTTTGTGGTGCACGGGAAATTTATAAATGTTTTAATAAAAAAATGTGTAAAGGAGATATTTGCTTTTTCTAGCACAATTTCAAGCTATTAGGAGTCTTTTATAATTTTAATATTATGATTAGGCTTGTGGATTAAGCGCAAGTTCATTAAAAGTAGCGTTTTCACAGTAAAACTTAAATAAGTTCATAATACGTAGTAGGAGAGATTAAATTTTAATATGTGTCGTTAGTTTAGTTCTAAAATCTTTAATGATACTGTGGACGATGAAACTTCTTCCAGAAAATGTTCAAATGATCTTTTAGGTTTTATGGCTAATTGAGGGAAAAATGGAGTCGATGAGGCAATTTTAATGAAGCTCAAACTTCCTTTTTCATGCCAAAGTTTTTTTCCTCTAATTTTTGGTTGGACAAAAGATAAGAGGAAATGAAAAAAAAAGACATCTACTTTTTCACAGTTTTAAATTTTACTTAGTTTTAACAAAAAATGATGTATGCCGTACAGAATGCATTTTCTTTAGAAATATTATGTTTGATAGTGATTGGGTGAAGTATATTGAATACTTAATACAAATTTTCCTTCCAGATAACTTTTAAGTTTTACTGTTTTGTGAGAACGTATTGTAAAAGTAATAAATTTAGGATTTAAGAAATATTTCGAAGAATTTAAATTGTACTTAAAATTTCTGTTGGGAAAAACTGATTAAAAAAACACGTAATATTTGAAAATTTGTATATTATAAAACCGTTTTCTAAAATTCTTCCATATTAACTTATGCTTCAAACGTATGTAAGTAAATTGTTTTCCCCAAATTTGTGTAGATAGATAGCAGCACATATTGAAGAGGTTTCAATTCCTTTGCGTATTCATATGTTAAACGTGAAATTAATTATTTTATCAACATTGTATTATTATCATATTTGTAAATATTAAGCCTTATAAATGGATTTAATTAGTTAAAGCTATAGTGTAATTTTCATTTCTTAATATTTCAAACTTAATGTATTATTTATTAGTAAAAATATAAATATTAAAAATTTGAAAATATTTATCTGAAATTGTTAATTTTTCTACTTGTATAGTTAAATAATTTATTTTTAATTCATTTCTTTCCAGATTATAGTGAAATCCAGCACATATAAATTTGATATGAGTAAATGTTCTGAAATTTGGTGATTATTAAAATATTACTTTGATAATAACAAATGTCATCACCGATACTGTCTGATAAATGGCAACACCGACCTTGAAAAAGTCAATATTTTTTCTTTATTTCCCGAAAAAAAAGTAATTTTATCATTAAATTAGAATTTTTTGAAAGAATTTAATCAAAATTTGGCATCAAATATTTAAAATATTAAGTTATGAAAAATCTAAAGAGTGCGATGCAATTAAAGTAATATAACTCCATAACCCGTGTCAGTGAGTGATATTATAAACTGAATTAGTCATGAAATAGAAATAATTAATATGAGAAAAAAATCCTGAATACAGCGGTAATTTTAATCATAAGTTCTATAGTTTATATAATATAGTTATATAGTGTATGATCTAATATTATAGTTACATAATATTCTATCTTACAAAAATTCCTTGGAATCTGAGGAATTTTTATCATTTCACGAATGTACGATATAGCAAGAGCACAGTTGGAAACAAGAAAATTCAATGGATGAAAGATAAACTGAATCAAATTAAAAATTGTTCTCCGTCTAGATTGTGTTCCGATATTTTTAAAAAAAATAATAATAATTAATATTTAAATTTTTTAAAACTCCCACAATTTATCATCACATAAATATTCCGACGTAATATTTACAAGGAAAATAATGCTCTTTCCCTCTTTTCTAATCCATGAACAATAGAATTCATTGCGCATATCTATTCCCATCATCCATCCACAACTCTACATCTAGACCTGCTATAGATTCTCAAACGAAAATGGTAATCTACAATTCATATGACAAAGTAAGACTATTGAGAGATATCAATAGGTAGGTAAGGTCATATATATTTATATCATTAGGTGAAAAAGATAAATGCCATGGTGATCTGTAGAGGCCCGTATGACACGAAAGGATTTTAAATAAATACCATCTGTAAAAAAGATGTAATTCATTATACGTTTTAGAGATTCCGTGCCATTAATTCTGCTCTACTTCCTCATTACCACTATATAAAGACATTATTTTATTATATTAACAAGTATATATCACCTGCAAGAAAGATGCAACCTATTGTCTTTTTCGAAATCCAAGCTATTTATTGTACCCTTTTTCCCCATTTGCAATGTTTCTAGACATAAAGAAGCAATAAATTAAGACAGTAAAGCTAAACTATCACCGGTTATAAGGCACGTGATAACCACCATGATAAGAATGAAAATATTAATAGTTTTATCATTAATATTCTATGAACACTAAAGACATTTATCAGTTTAACAGATATAAATTACCAGTAATATTAATATATATAGTGTCTTTTAAAATCCCAAGCTGTTAACAACTTTCTTCTTCCTTATTAGTATTGCTTCTAGATATAAAGTGTGAAGCAATAAATTAAGACATTTGAGCGAAACTACCACCTTTTATAAGAAAAGCGATTATCACCATGGAAATATTGAAAACATTAATTGCTTGATTATCTATATAAGATTCTACTAAAATGGAAGAAATGCATCGGTTTAATAGTAATTTTCATTAGTAAAAAAGAGGAAATAGGTAGTCACTTTCTAGATATCATGGTTTTAACATAATTCTTATTCCTCATTAGTATAACGGCCAAACACAATACGTTGAGCAGTCAACTAAAAAATAAACTAAGCGGAATAATTACCGGTATTAAGAAACCTCAATAGAATAGAAAAATCAATTAGAAAAAACGTCTATCACCATTGAAGGAGCAAAAGTCATAACGATTTAATTATCAGTATAAGTTTGTATGAAAACGGTGTAAATTCATCGGTTTAAAAGCATATTCACCTCTAAGACGAACATCATGAGTATTCTCTTTTGAGAAACAATGTTGTTAAATGTATTGTTTTTCCTTAGTAGTACTACATCTAGACATAAGGGGAGAATAAATTATGACATTGAGCCAAACTATCACCGGTAATAAGAAGAGATATTGCCATTGCGGAAATAGTGAAAATATTTGAAGTTTGATTATCTGTAAAGGATTCTATAAAACGAAAGAAATCTATCGGTTTGACAAGTATATTCACTTTTAGAGAAAATAAAATATATCACTTCTTTCGAATTTCCATTCTGTAAACTATATAATTCTTCCTCATTAACACATCATCTAGATGCAGTACGTAAGGCAGTAAATTTAAAAATTGAGAGAAACTATTACCAAGTTAGTATAAAAATAGAAATTATCACAAATTAAAGGGTTAAAAATTATAAAAGCTTATATGAAAACAGAAGAGTTTTTTTTCGGTTTAATAAAATATGTAACTTGTAAAAAAAATGTATGATATATTTTATTTCTTTCAAGATCCCATGCTGTATACTCCTTTTCCTTATTAGCCTTAAATTTGAACATAGCATGTAAAGTGAGGAATTAAAATAATTGAATGAAACTATACACTAAACATTTAGAAAACTGAAATTAACTAAACAAAAGACGCGAGAAAGTAATAAGACAATAATTATTTGTATCGGTGCATGGGAAATTCAAGTATAGTATTGTGCATTACATGTATTGTTTGCAATGATGATGGCATCTTCTATTTATTTAGCGGTTCTATGTCGATAATTATCAATGTAAATGCATATGCTCAACCTGTTATTATTAATTATTAACTACGACTAGTAAAAAGATTAATAAATATATCACATTGATTGATTATTACTAATCTACTAATTACATTGAGCATAACTTGCACATTCAGTGGTATAGCATCTAGATATAATAGCTTTGATTCTAAATATAGACTAGCGAGTGAAACTATACTTTGAGTTATCTATATCCATACAGAAAGAACAGAGTATCAAAGATAAACGCTATTCTAGTGTAATTATTTGTATCAGCTTTTTGAAATTGATATCATACTAATGGCGCGATAGTTCAAAAAAATATCCAGAAATGAAGTATATATCAGGAGATAGTAACAATATTTTAATTTCATTAAAATATTACGTAATCTATTTATGACTTTATTTTGGGTTCCTTATTAAATAAAGGAAAATATTTAACTAGATAATCATTGCAAGTAATTTACTTTGGAATACAACAGAAAATAATTTTTCTTAGTTTATAACCTGCTTTTGCCTAAAACGTGAAATTTCAATTGATCATTTTGAAAAAAACGCATTAGAACAAGATAATTGGTACACATAATTTTCTTAATATTGTTTAAAAAATACAGGTGTAATAAATTTTATTGCCCAAACAAGAGACAATTTTAATGATGTAGCACATCAAAGGCTCATTTTTAAAATTAAAAAAAAAAAACACAAGGTGATATTTTTAACGTAAACTAAGCAAAATTAGCTTTTTTTGTAAGTCAGGGTTGCAGGGTTTTTTCTATTTATAATTCTATACGCATTAAAAAAATGGATTATAATCCGATGCATATAACTTAATTTACAACATGTTTCACAAAGTAAGAAAAGAATCGCTAGAAGAAAAAAAACAAATGTTATTTTTTACTTTAGATCTCATTAAAGAAGAGTTTCTCAAGCGTAATGATTTCTTCGATGATCTTTTTTATCGAATTAAATATGCTTACTAGCAAAAAAGAACTTTTTAGAATATGAAATTTGTACTTATTCCCAGTAACCGTAATTTTCTATACAAACAAATTGCATTAGCAAAATTACATTTCTTTCACAAAAAAGCAGATGGAAACTAATGTTAAAATAGATTTTTTTTAAATCTTCCAGACAAATAGAGAAAATGAACAACGAAATTGAAGATAATTTTTTTTCAGCAGAAAATTTGGTTGATATAATTATAAAAAAGCATTTTTATATTATATAATTGAATAATAATGCAGCTAATAAGTCATTTCATATTTATACACTGATGGAAAAAAAAATCCAAACACTAGGAAGGAGCTGTGCTAGAAGAACGAAATTTGGCAGGCGTGTTTATACATCTGAAAGATGACGTCGATTCAAATTTTGAGCTAGGCGCGTAAGTGTGGTGCTAGTAGCGACACTA
>JAPMOQ010020268.1:243089-256990 GCA_026543055.1 Argiope trifasciata | reverse complement strand
ATATATATATATACCATAAAAGTTATACACATGTATATACAGTGTGGATATAACTTCCCCTATAAACAGCATCCTACAAAACAAAAGGGTGCACGAATCGCAGCGAAATTTTGTATATAGAACATATACGAGATGCGCTAACGGAGTTTCGAAAGAAAAAAAAAAGTTCCAAGATGTCCACCAGAGGCCGCCTTTTAATGAAAAACGTTAATTTTAATACAATAAACGACCAAAAAGAAATACAGAAACAATATTAACATTTATTCTACAGCAGGTTGTAATGAGAAGTATTTATATACTTCTCATTATATATATATATATATATATATATATATATATATATAAAACAGTTAAGGAACATCAAATCAGCGAGCTTACGCTTTTATTTAAATGTCTAAGTAAACATTTTTAGAAAGTTAAAATAAGAATTCTGCCCTTTTTAAGTTCACTTTAGAAAAATCTTAAAATCTTACCAAAGTTGCAGATTTTTGCTTCCACATTAACTTTATTTTAAAGAACGTTATACAATTTTTAAAAATTAAGAATTATTTTAAATTTTAATAATACTTTTGAAAATCAAATGGACAAGTAAAATTCGTTGATGTGTTGCTTTAAACGCATCAATCTTGTATAGATTGTGGTGGGGAATAATTTTGAATTTCTAACAAAATTTGTAATTTGTGTTGTTTGTGTTTGAATCTGAAACCACTTTAACTTAGCCTTAAATAATCAGGAACTTTCAGCCATGATATTATTCTAAGAATATTTAATCTTCTGAGAAAAGTTGGAATAGTCTATTAACTTTTAATATTAACGTGTTTATCAAAAAGAAATTTCTCATCACACATTCTTTGAAAACAATATGTGTTATTTAAATGTTCTTTTGTGGTTATTTGAAAACTCTTTTAAGCCCCCTTTTTAAAATAAACTACATAGTTCAAAATTACCATCAATTAAAATCAGGATCTCACTATTATGCCTCATGAATAAGTTTTATGAATTAAACGCAATATTCGTGAAATATACTTATATTAGAAGGAATCTGTATATAAACAGAAACCATAAATACTTCCTTACATTTATATGAAAATATAATTGAAAAAATAGTTTTTTTTTTCAAAAAACAATTGCTTTGCACAGTGGAGTGTTTTAGTATGGAAAAAATGAAGCTTTATAAAATTCAGAGATTAATATAAAACTAGAATTGCTCTTTTACTCGAAGATAAATGCATCATCGTTTAATAATAGCGAAGTTCAGGGTCAAAAATAAATGTTTAAGTACAGAATGAAATGAGTTCATACATTCAGATTCATATAACATTCTATTTATTTCTTGAGGAGAGAAAACTGATTTTCATTTAAAGCCTAAGTACATCAACGAAAGATTTCAAAATAATATATATGTAGATGATAGCATTTCTTAATGATTTTTTGGCAATTTATTTTTAAAATAAACTTTAATATTGAAAGTTCATAAAATATATTAAATATATGTCGTTTCTGCTTTATTGTATTACGAAAATAATCTAATTTTCCTTCTTAGATATCCGTCTCATTAAAAGAATAATATTTTTAATTTCTGCATTTGGCCTGTATAAATGATGATTTTTTAAATAAAAAATAGAATAATAGAATCTGATGCATTGTCTATTAAATCGTCGTTTAATAAGAAGCACATTCCATCTTGAAATTTTTCAAGTTTAACCCTTGAATGCATTGTGTAGCCATTTGTGTACATATTTTTTTATTTTTGCTTATAAGCTCCACATGACTGTTCCAATTTGTAATAATGTTTAAAATATTTAATTTAAAAAATGCAGGAACTTTCAGTAGATTATAGGTACTAGTATTGTATTGAAACTGGAAATTGGGGAAAATACAAGTTGTATTTTGTTGTATGTATTAACAAGTTGTAATTTGCTGAAAGTTGTTGTATTAATAGTTTTAGCATTAAACATACAGTCAAAATATTTTCTTTTCAAAATAAGATATTTATTGATAGAAAGAATTTTTTTTATTTTTATTTTATAGAAATTTTTTATAATGTGATATGCTTCGAGGTGATATTGTTTAACCCTCTGGACTCTAAAAAGTAGTTAGACGCATAACTATGCCCTTAAAACAAGAACTGGTTTATTGTTACAAAAAAATTAATATATAATTGTTTTAAGTTGAATTTCGCCGAAAAATTAATCTACGTCTTTTTACCATTCTGTAGGCATTTTTAATAGTCAAAATGTTTTAAAAAGCGTCAAATAATACACCATCTTGAATGGTGCCTGTGACAGGTCATCAGAATACAAAGGGTTTACTCAAAATATAATCATTTGGCAAATGTTATTATCTTCATAATTTGAAGAAAAAAATACTCAAAAGTTTTTAAATAATTTCCTTGATTTATATGCAGTTATTCAAAACAAATACAATATTTTTTGGGAAAAAATCCTCCATTGTAAAATTAAAAGGAGCAAAAAAAAAACTAATTATATTGATACTGGGAGAAAATAAATGTTTACAACTTAAAAGAATGGCAAATTGCACATAATTCAGCTTGCTGTAGAAGAAAATCACAAATGTTTACTGTTTTTAACCAAATATTCATTTTCTCTTTTGTTCTTGCAAAATTAAAATAAGTGTAAGACTCGTTAAGTGATGATATACCTTGCTTTAATCTATAATTTGCTTCAAAAAACAGATTTATCGTTCTGATATTACTTCCTAAAGACATTTTTAGTATAATTTAACGCGGAACTCAATTTTAAAAAACCTCGGTTCAAACAACCATGGCAAATAAAATCCCGACTAATACGACCATTTTCTGATTTAAATCCTTTAAACCTGCTATAAATAATTCCTTTAAATAACAAAGAAAGAATCTCAGTGATTTTGAAATAATCCATTCTACGCGGTTTTCATTTATTGATTTAAAATCGTGAAGGAAAAGCTGAAAAATTATATGCTTGCTTTACTGGATTTTCCATTACAGGAGGGAGGGATCTTTTGCTCTTCGAAGAATTTATCAAAACTCCCTTTTTCCCTTTTAATCAGAGTGGCATTTTGTCTGCAGCATTAGAACAATAATTTTTCCAATCTTAATTCCTTTTGATTCAGTTTCATGAAGCAAAAATTGAGAATTTTCCATTCTAATTTCCCTGCGAATGTAAAAGTGGCAATTTTAGATTTTGACTCGAAGCTTTTAGCGCCCTTTCCAGTTTTGTTCTTCCGGGTTATTTATGAAAACGATAAAAAGGAAATCGCATCGCTTTTGAATTTATTTTAGGAAATGAATTCATTTTCTTTTCAAATTTTGACAGGATATTTATTAAGTGTTATGAGGGAGAATTTTAGTTTTCCTAAGGTGATGGGTAAAGATGCTACTGCATGTATCGACATTTCTATTCTTTCTCTTCTTAAAGAGGGAATTTATCCAAAGAAAAATAAATTTGATGTTATTTTTATTCAATTCTAGGAATGATTTGGTTTTTCGTTCAATTTTTTAAGACACTATGCTTTTGAATAAAATGCTAAATTAAATCTTAAAGAAAAAAAAAACACCTTTTTTTCTGATATATTTAACATCAAAGAAAGACCATAATAATCTGGCTACTTATAAATATAATAAAAAATTATTTATATTCTTTTCATCTCTTTACTTTTGATATCAGTTCATACTTCAGCAAAATTATGTTCATTTTCTTTTATTATTTAATAATTTTTATTTTCTATTTGTGGCAGCTTTTATTGATGAAAATTAAACCTTCTCTTAGATATTTCTAACCATCTCATTCTGATATTTCTATAAGTGCTGTCATATTCTAATATTTACAAAAAATACTTATTTTAAGCATGTTTATGAATATATTTATTTTGGAGTAAACTGTTTTCTGTTCCCTAACTGAATGATACCATTATGGAAAAATAATTATGGTTACCAAAATGCTTTAGGCAGTCCTTTGTTTAAGTGCTAAATATTCATCTTCAGAAATAAAAACAAAAAGGATTAATCCTTTTAAATCCAAATTCAATTCACTATTTTATTCGCAACTCGCATTTCACGTTTAAGTTTAAAAGAAGGAGTTTTTATATTCCAGCTTTTGTCAAGAAGTTCACGATAAATTGCAATACAATAAATCGGTATTCACAATTACTTTATCACCTATTTCGTTTTGGTTACCTAATAGAGTTTATTTTTGTTGCTCTTCATTCTTAATAACCTTCATACAGAATTTTGGTTAATATTTCTAAAATACTATCACATTCTAATATATATTTAAAAAAACTTGTTTTAAACGCAGTCTTATAAATTGTAACATGCAGACATTGTTTTGGCATTAACACTCTTTATTACATGGGTTTTAACAAAATTATTTTCAAACTATTTTTATTCAAAAGAAGACAAATATTTTTATTAAATAAACCGAAACAATTTTATTTTAATTGTTCTGATCAGCCAATATGTTAAGAGATGCTATTTATAGAAGATATCGATTAATAATGAAATCACAAGATATCGAAAAATATCGATACTTGGTAGAGGATATACAGCGGTGATTGATTTCCAGAATTACTCAGTCCTAATTGTTTTTAAATGTATTAATATATTATCAAATTAAAGGGACAGTACGTTAAATTTAAAAGCTTACACATCATAAAATCTTATGCACTGCTTAAATGCTTTACAAAAAAATTATGAAAGCTTTCACACGCTATTACAGCTGGTAAGTAAATGTAAAAGATAGCAATTTCTGTTTATAAGTAATATTAAATGAAAGGTCAGATGATTTATTAAATAGAAAACTGCAATAATAATTCATTGCAATATAATATTAGCTAAAACTTATCATTATGATTTATTTAATTAGTAATATGAGTAACAACCTTTTAAAGCCTTTTAATGTGTCTTTAAACCTAAAATAGTAATATACTTTATTTAATATATGATAATAATAAACGTAAATCTTACTTTTCGAAGTATTAAATATAGATTTCAAATACATATGTATAGCTTTATTCATAAAATATTTGGACTTCCTGAAATTTTGTTTACCTCTATATTATTAATTTTGTTTATAGTTTACAATTCTGAAATCCGCTATTACAAATATAACAAACAACAAATTTCTTTTTAAATCAAATACTTTATCGCTTGTTAATTTAATTCTTGCAGATCTTCTCTTGGTGGTTTTAACGAGGTATTACCAAGATTACTTAACACCCTTTGAATTTATTTATAGCTACGAATATTTTTATAAACAAGGGTACTTTGTAATTCCTAGCCTCACAAAATGGAAAGTTTATTTCAAACCAACAGCCTCCTCAAAAGCAATCACAACTTCTCTTCTAAATAAGTCTGTGTCAACAATCTTCTTGCCTCAATGGAACTATCTAAAACTTATTCATTCTCTAATTAAGACTGAAGGAGATAAACCTCGCTCTTAATTACGAAACAAGACCTTTTTCTCCTTGACAAACGAACATCAATAATGTCAAAACAGCGGAGAGAAATTCTTCAAGAATGATCTCCTTCTGTCTCAGATCCTTGTAGCAGATATGACCTGCACTTGCAACTATTTTTATCGGTGCTGTTTGCAGAAAGGACCAATTAGAGGAGAATTTTTCTGAAAACTAAACAGCACTTAATCAGAAAAGTTATGATCTTTAAAACGAATGAGTGATGCATTGCACCAGGTTTGTAATTAGTATCGATTAAGCTGGAAATAATGGTAACAAATATTTGAAAGTGTTTTGCGAAAGGAAATTGGCATTTTGCTTTTCATAGAAATGCAAATATTGTGGAGACACCTGGAATTTTCAATAGCGTAATAAGGATTTAATAAATAATTAAAAAGATAATTAGCCAATAAAACATCAAAAAATTATTTTGAAAAATTATTAAAAATATTTTTTAAAATCCCTAATTGCTTTAATTCAGTTATAGGAGTTTCATTATACAGATAATGACTATAAAATTGAATTTCATTTCATAATTAAATGCATTCATAACATATTATAAATCAATGGATAATAATAACAATGAAGAAAAATATATAAAAATAATGTTTTAATAATAATGATAATATTGTAAATATATTACAGATTCGCTAATTTCGATTGAAAATCATAATTTGAAAAGAATTCAGTTTCCTACACTTTGAATAAATTGACATTAATCAATATCAAGTAACTGATCGGTTTTAATAATTGGACATTCTGATGCATTTTAAAGTAGTTTATACGACTGGAATACTTGAGATGTGATTACTGATTAAATAAAAGCATGAAAATGCATATTCAAAAAATTGACGCGATAAGTATAATAAAATATTATTAGAGAAATTTACCGATAACCCTTATATCATGCTGTAAGTTATTATCTGTTGCAAAATATTTCTAAATAATTCGATGGAATAGTTCAAATGAAAGTTTATCAGCAAGTTTTCTTTAGGCCACATTTAAGGTTTTATTTATAATTTCATAAAAATAATTTATAAAATTTACTTACATATATTTATAAAAAAAATGAATTAAACCACTAGCCGTTACAAATTACTTGTCATGTTGCATATCCGTAAATATTTTATTTAAAATTAAATATATGAATTAAATGTTTAACAAATTCAGTTGATTTAAAAAAAAAATTTTTACTTTCTCATGTATTGAGAAAATAGAGAAAAAAACCAAACAAATTATATTGAATTTGAGGTATCAACACCTCTCCACATTTCCGGCATACCTAACTTAGAAAAATACATTTTTGAATTCTTTTTATTAGTATTGAAATACAAAAATATTTTAATCTACACTTATGTCTATAAATTGAGGATAACGCAAGTTCAGGAAAAGGAAGAGTCAGAAGCAAAACAAATGGGGTTTACTTGTAAAAGATTGTATATGTGTGATATCATTGATAAAAATTGCCAATTTTTACCCCCATGAGACAATTACAAAAAAAAACTATTTACAAAAACAATATTGCATGGTTGATATGATGATTAATATGCAGTATATCTTCCAGAGGTACTATGGACAGTTTGTTCAACGCCTAGTTCAGTACCAAATTTTTGATTTGATTTTGGGGAATATTACACCACACATCAAGCGATTCTCTCCTAAGCTCAAGTAGACATTTAGGATGTGGTTGAAGGGCTGCAACTTGTCGCTAGTTTATAGGTATTATATCCTCCAATCGAAGTAATTCGTTTACGATGTTTGCATGGTGAGGATGGGTATTGTCATCCATAAATACGAATCCTGCGCCTGTGGCTCCTCTCAAACGTATATGTTGTACCAGAATGACGTCCCGGTAGATTTGACCTGTCATGGTTCAAATTTGAACATGCAGATAAGTTCTGGAATCCAGAATAATTCCTCCTCAAATGAGCAATCCTGCACCACCATAATGGTGTCGTTCAGTGATGTTCTTTCGGGAGTAACGGATAATTCGCGCACTCTATATGAAAGTCCGGTAATTCCGGAAAATCATCCAAATGCGTCCGTTATATCATAACTATGCAGTTATTGCACTGAAAGGCTTATAAGGCGCTTGCAAACAATTTTACTTCTTTACCTGTACTCCTTATACATCACTCTCTTACAGTTTCATCATTATGACATACTATCAGTGTCATCGAGTGGCTTCCTGTAATTTGCATTTGGTTTTTGAATATGTGTGTAGTGATTTTACGGTTGATGTATGTATTTTAGAGTTTGACTTTCGAGTAACTCTGAATTATCCTTATTTTATGCACATGAATGTAGATAAATGAATAACATATGCTGAGTTTTTTTTTCAAATTTGTAATTTTTATCAAACTTTAGAATTTAAATATATCAAGCAAAGCTTTTGAATGATTCACCTTCTCTCTATCTACATTTTTACATATTTGTAAATGTGATGAATTAAAAAAAATCTTAAAAATTATGACAAATGAAACTTTCATCAAAATTTTAATATCTAAAATGTATATTCTAATTGAAATTGAACCAAACATATCATCTTTGACCGGTTGTCTGTCTGTGCTTTCGCAAGCACATAAACAAGCTAACTTAAAAAAGCGATGGCTTAAACGGTTATCTTGTACTTGCAATTTAAGCCTTATATCAAATTTTGGTTTCAATATATTGGTAAAAAAGGGATGCCCAAAATAAATATTTGATATTCAGGTCTTACCGCATGCAATCCATAAATTACCTAAGATGTCAGGCTTGTATGATGATTCATGCGAAACACTGATAATTCGTAGTTATAGTTGACCATTATTTTATTAAAACAATGATCCCGGTTTTCTTTACTGTATTTTATTTCAAACATCTCGCACAAATTTTATGTTTTGAGATCCGGGTAATAAAATTCTGGACATTCGTGGCATTCAAGGCCTTGCCCAAGTTCAATAATAATGCTATTATTAGAGATCATATGGCGGGATAATCCTTTTATTAAGTGTCACATGACAGGATAATGCTCTTATGAGATATCACATGATATGATAATGCTCTTTTTAAACATCACATAATAGGATAATGCTTTTGTTAGAGGTCATGTGAAGCAGTCCTGATGAAATTTTTCCCAATGGCAATAAATAATTAATGTATAAGGGATTATAACAGCACGTTTTTAAATGACAAACAATTTATATAGTTCATAGGATATGTTTATATTGGTTTTTATCTATCCCATGACGTTCTGCCTACCCGAAAGGGTGTCAGGTCTTGAAGGACATTGGAGAGAGAATAATTATTTATTTATGAAAATTCTTACCATCATTGGGAGAATATCGGTTCTAAATAAAGTTATACATTATAGTTCATCAGTCTAAAATAAAACATTTAAATTAAATAATTAATAAACTAATGTCGGGTTCAGTACATTAAGTTGAAAAGAAATATAGAAATCAGTAACACTCATAGGCATAAAAACTATTGCAAAGTCCAAAGGATGGAAGGCAGAGTAGTAAAGTAGACGTGAACGAATAGCAATATCAAACAATGTACCAGTATCTAAAATTACTTATCTATCCCATTATATAAAGTGAAAAATAGGTAAATAGCAGAAATACAAGGTGGAAATACTAAGCAGATCTTGAAGACAAACATTTGAAAAAAGCATTAATAGAAGGAAAATCAAGAATAGGATCAGAAACGTAAATTTTTAATAGCTATAATTCTATGTAAACCAATCAGAATATGGGCCAAAATAATTATATAAATAATATGTTTCTCTTAATTGCAATATACTAAAAATGAAAATTTGTGTGGTTATTGAGAATCAGATGCTAAATATTTAAATGGAGTGAAAAAATATTATCGCCTTAAAAACTTTATGTATAATTAAGCGAAAGAAAAAAATATTTACCGAATCAACTTGGATTCATTTCATAGATTTTTAAAGTCTTGTTTCTTATATGATTTAAAAAGGTAAAAAATATGCTACCTTACAATATAAATTTATTTTATAATACAGATATTCATAACATTCCATAACTTACCATTTTTATTTGCTTCAGAAAAAAAGAGAACATTTTTTTGCCACCAGTAACTTTTTTTCTAGCTTTTAGGTGCAATAAATAACAGATTTGATTCATTTTATACATGAGAACACGACGCGCTGTCAAAAAGCCATTTTTCACGATCACTTTCCAAAGAATGGATATTTATGCTCAGAAACAAGGGGAAATGCGTGTTTTTCTACCTAAATAAATCTAGCAGCTGAAGCCTGGAACCTTTCACTAACATTTGCATTGTTCTTCCCCGGGTCTCATCATTCAAATCTGGGCTTTATTGTCAGCGGAGCTTTGCGGTCCGGGTTTTTTATGGTGTAAAAGTAAACCTTATACAAGCGAATATTTTTTTATCATTCATAAGCATTGTGATAAATCTTTTAATCATTTATTTTTAATTTTAGAACTTTGATTTTAGATCTCAATAAATAGTTATTTTCTATCTTAAGGTATGCGTATATGCTAGTGGTGAATTTATTTATATGATTTAGGAAATATTTATATATTTGAATATTTGCTTATAAGAGAAGGAAAAAAAGATTATAAACTAAAATATATCAATCACTAGTTAAAAATATCTTTAAAATTAGAATAAAAATATTTTTAATTAGAAACAGGTATAAAAGGAAAACCATCTATTTCTTAGATTAGAAATAGTTATTTTCCATCTTAAATTACGCTTAGGAATTCGATATGATTTTTTTTCTTATGATTTATGAAATATCTTTTTAATAAAAATAGATGAAAAAAACATTTGAAACTAAAATATGTCAATTATTAGTTAAAATTGTTTTGAAAATATGAAAAGAGTATTTTTTTTTTAAATAGGTAAACAGGGAAAAATTCTATTCCTGAGATTTATCTAATGATTTGATGGGAATTTGTAGATAATTTAAGAAATATGTTGCCTAGTTTTCAAACCGAGTTTTGAGGACACATGATATGATAATTAAATATTGAGGTTCAGAATCTAAATGAATCTGCAATTTGCCGTCTTTTCATTCTAAAACATTAAAAAAACGCCAAAATTTTGTTAAAATCTTATAGTTTACACTTTTACTTTCTCAATAGTCTATATAATTATTAAGGAACTACTATACGAAATTTGAATGAGAGGTATACATTGAATTTTCATTTATGACACTTTTTTTCAAGAAGACAGTACGCAAATTTAGAATTTAAAAAATATCAAAAATTAAGAAATATATAACATTTAAATTTAAATTATACTTATATGTCGAAGAGGTAACTTCCTAAATAATGAGTTCAAAAATAAAATATAAGTGGTTTTACAATTAAGGTTTTTTAGTGATTAAAACTATCGAAAGAAAATGCAAAGTTCAATAACATATTTAAAAAATAGACCTATTTTCAGAGTTTTTTATCCAATGCAAAAACAATTATTTATTTAATTTTGCAATAATTAATCTGATTTCCCAAAATAAGAATTATGTGCCATTACAAATTAGGACAACATTTTAAATTAATCCTTTGTAATTTTTAATGACATCTTTATTCATAACTCCGTTAGCAGCATATTCATAAAACTTCGCATTTATATTCATACTCATAAAACCTCTTAAATTGAAGCTTTATACATAAAGCTTCAAATTACGAGGAAAATAAAAATAGGATGAATTTGATTGGTATTTATTTGCGACTGCTAATCAATAACAAATTTGCTAGGTTATTATTAAAATTTATTTACATATAAATAATTTTAAAATGCGGGAACATTTTGTTAGAATGAAATAAATAAGTTCATTGATTGATTTTTATCGACATAAAATGATCAATATTTGCTTTAAAACTAGATGTGTATCTTAGAGCAAATCTTAAAATATATTCTCATCAATAATACTATCAAATAATATTGATGAATATTTTTAGCAATCAATGATAATTAACTAAAAAAGAAATTAGGAAGTAATATTATATTAATTACGCTAACTCTATTGAGGGTATAAAGACCCATTCACTCTTAAAAAGTACATAAACCATCTCTCAGTATATAAAGTGTACACAAAATCAGGCCGGACTCGTTCATCGTCATTTCACAACAATTCGCCCTTTTGGATCATTTACATGCTTACCTCAGAAGAAACACTGAACCAACTCATTTTTTTTCTTGGTTGATATAAAAAAAGGACGAAGACCAACCACTAAACTTGAAAGACCTATCAGCACATATCGTAAAATCTTCCAGCTAAAAAGGAATTCCTTTTAAAATTTGACCTACGCGGATTGCTTAGCCATTGAGTGTTATGACCCCCTCATTATGAAAAGAGAAATAATGATAGAGTCCCTCCAATAGAAACATTTCTCTCCCACTTTGGTGGCTAGTAAATAGCAAATTCATAGTTGCAGTTCGAAAGTCATGCGATTTTAAAGAAAAATTCTGGAATAAATAATTTTCTAAAAAATGATACGAAACTGAAATATTTACTGAAAGACTTATTTCATTTTAACTCTTTTCAAATTACTCTAGAAAGAAATCAATGGGGAAAAATATTGGTACCTTTCCAGAATTTCAGATTCAACTTCTGCCATATATATAGCGAATATATATAATATAAAAATGACACAATCTATTAAAAATGTTTTTTAATTGCCTGCCATCTTGATTCCTATCATGAACAACAATTCGACATTCTTGGGGATGGATGAATACTTGAAAGTCATCCTGAAATTAGCTTATCAGTTTCATTTTTCTATAATAAAAGAAAAAAATTAGAGGCGGGAGACATAGAATTTCGCTAAATCATTTTCAATATTGTTTGGTTATATATAATCATTTTTTTCCATCGAATACTTATATTTCATAACCAACAATTTTAAATCCATCATGAATATTTCTACCATAAATGACTTTTTTTTAGTATAGAGCTAATAATTTTGAAATAATAATAAATTATCAGCCTTTAACCGAATGCAGGTCTTCCTATCCAAAGTTTTTAATTCGTATACAGCAGCAATCATATCTTTAGGATTTAGTTTTTTGTTAAAGGGATTCAAATGTTAACAAGTACCATGCAGCTTATACATAATAAAAGAGTACGAAATTTTCTGAACGGAAAATAAACATTAATACTTCGAAATACGAGAAAAAATTCTAATTTTTTATTAAAAATATCGGGCAACTTCTACCAAATTTTGTAAGCAAAGCCTTCATAAGAAAATTAGATAGAAGTTATTTGCATTAGCGTAAAAACTACAGAAGTAGCTTTTTCAATTCTAAATAATTAAAACAGCATTTTGACATACTTCGCAGTTTTCTCTAAAATATACATTTAAATTAGTTTTGGTATGTCACTGTGTATTCTTGGATAAAAAGATATAATCTGCTATTTTCCACGAAATAAAAATCTCCAGTCAGTAAATTATCCAAAACTAGTAAGGTTTCAATACATTATCTGAGCAGATGGCTCTTAAAGTTCTTGATATTATATATCTATAGATAAGTTTTAAAAAAATCGCTTTGAAATCGCAATTCAAAATTCCATATGCAGACTGAATATTTTAGTATAACTACATGATCATGATTTTAGAATTATAAAGAGATAAGGAACTTCAAAAGGCAAATAATGCACGCGTTCACAATATGGAACATCATAATTTGAAAAACATTCATAAAATATATGAAAATAATTATGATTTCCTGTATAAAATATCGAAAAAATTCTACCGAATGTTGTAATAAAACATTCCTAAGTGAAAGAGATAATATTTTTATTAATATAAAGGCTGAAGAAATAAAATTTCTTTATCTAAATATTAAAAAATAGGTCTAATATATTCTTCAATTTCCTAAAATATACAATTAAACTAATTTTAATATATAATAGAGTATTTCTAGGTAAACATATTTAATCTAATATTTTCTATGGAATAAGATACTGCTTCCGATAAATCATACATCTCTAGAAAGTTTTCAGTATACCGTATACGTAGGAGGATCTTAAAAATTCTTGATATTACATCTCTCTATATAAGTTACTCAATAAAGTCTAAGAACTTGCAAAGATTCTTTGAAGATACTTGATACTATTTGCAAAGAAGCTTATTTCTCTAAAACTGGCTATAGAAATTTTCATATGCATACTGAATACAGCATGATTAAGAAGCTTTTAGAACTACACGATGAAAAGGAGTTTCAAAATGTAATCAGTACAGACAATAAACACTAGTACTTTGAATCATACTCGTAAAATGTTTGAAAATATTCCGATTTCTCGAAAAAAAATCTGCCACATGTTGCAAGTAAAGAGTTTATAAGAGAATAAAATAAAATTTATTTGCATTTGTGTCAAGCATCAAAAATAAAATTTATTTGCATTTGTGTCAAACATCAAAAATGAAATTTATTTGCATTTGTGTCAAACATCAAAAATAAAATTTATTTGC
>JAPMOQ010020268.1:229541-243079 GCA_026543055.1 Argiope trifasciata | reverse complement strand
TAAAATTTATTTGCATTTGTGTCAAACATCAAAAATAAAATTTATTTTCATTTGTGTCAAACAGCAAAAATAAAATTTATTTTTATATATTTTAAAAACTTCTTCTATATATTAAAAACTTCTTCAATTTTCCCAAAAATGTCTAATAAAATATATTCTAATATTTCAATGAGAAATCGTAGGTAATCATATCTAATCTACTATTTTTAATGCTATGAAACACACCTTTCGATAAATCATATATGTCCAGTAAAATTTGAACATATCATCTGCGTAGGAAGATTTTAAATTTTCCTCTTATTATATCTGTACAGATAAGTTACTCAACACCGTCGCAGATCTTGTAAGGATACTTTAAAAGCATTTGATGCTAATGATAAAAAATTCTTTCATGTCTGAACTCGATATTGAAATTTTAATTTGCAATCTGAATATTTGAATATAACTGCACGATTAAGAAACTCACTTTAGAACTATAATAGGAAGGATTTTTGAAACATGTAAAGAATATAGGCATTTAAAAGTTACGCTAAAAACACACATTAATATTAAGTGCAATGTATCTGATGTATTTTAAGACAACATGGAAACCATTCCAAAAGGTTTGTTGATATATATATATAAACTCAGCAGATCCTACATAAAAAAAAAATCACATTAATCACAAAATAAAAAAAAACTTTCCCATAGAGTTCATGTTTTGTCAATGTTTAAATCATTGAACAAAAATCCTTTTTTTAAATAATAGGATGGATTTTATCAGAAGAACAGAATTATCTGATAATAGAAAACATAATCTTTTTTAATTCAAAAATTATCCTTCTTCTGAAACTTCAAATTTCAGAATCACTCTGAGTGCCAAACTTCAAAAAAGTTAGTTATTTACATTTAACCTTCTGGATGATCATCCTGTGATTTCCAAGGGCAATTCAAATGTAGCAAAATCTGCTCCTCCTGCTATTTCCGAAGGCATGCGTTTTATTCCTTTCTAGAAGAGCCCATCTCCTTTTTCCTCGTTTAACGATTGAAATAAACAATATAAGCATTAAACACAATAAAAAATATACAGTATTAAACACAATAAACAATATACAGTATAACAGCGGCATTTGTAGGTACGTGGTTTCCCGCTCAAACTTCTCTTTTTGGCTCTTTTTTCTTACAGAAATTGCATCTAGAAAACATTCAACGATTGATAGAGAGTATATTCCTGGTGATTTATCAGATTCCGAAAGCTATTTTAGTTTTTATAGCGATAGTGATAGTAATACAGATTTTTTGGACTGCTCCTCAAATAGTGATGTCACTGATCATGATTCAATAAACTTTCAAAGCGTTAGGCAGTGGTGCGAAATTGATTTGAAGAATATTCCTCTCCTTTACCTTAAATTTTATATATTTTACTGTGTTATGTTATGCAATAAATAGAAATTAACTGTAATTCAATTCAAATTCATTTTTTTAATATTTTTTGGTAATAACATCTTAAATTGTTTTTTTCTGGCAACTTAATTTCTCATGATAAAAATTTATATGAAAATACTTTCTAGAAAGAAAAAATGCATTTTAAAATTCTCCAATATACATAGTTTTAAAATATTAAAAAATACACCGATTGCGGTCCAAAAATTGAGCAGTTAAAGGACTACATTAATGATTTATCTTTCAGATTCATATTATGAATCATAGTGAATCATATTGAAGAAGAGATAATGTTATATCAGTGCCATGAAGAATCATCTAAGCATTTTCTCTGTTTAGAAAATAATTTCCTTTTGCAGATGTCAAAAGTACCTTTAAAAAATCAGAAAACTTTTTTGGTGATGTTGAGATAATTCTATGGGTTCTGTTCGTTTCGAGAGCATTACGAGATTACTACTTTTCGACGATTCTATTGTTATTGTGAGAAAATAAAAGATGAACTCATTTCCGGAATTCTTCATCATTCTTTGGCCTTGATTTTACTCCCATTAGATACTTTTTCGTTCAGTTTTTTCTCCATCTTTTTTGTGATTTTTTTCACACATGTTCAACCTTTTCCCCTTCTTCTTTGTAATTTTTTTCACTCGTGTATGTGAGTGCCGCGTCGTTTCTAACCGATCGTAATATTTTATTTTAACTAGAAATTGTGTATTGATTGATTATATTAATGATTCAAGGGACAAAACGCCTTCAGAAGTGACACAAACTATATTTCATATCATATCACTAAATGCAATCTAACTTATTAACTACTGCAAGTTTCAAAATAGTATCAAAAATTCTATAACAAAATTTATAAAGTGTGCTTTAACATTACAAAAATATTATTATGCAAAAAAGTGAATTATTGAATTTTAAGCACCAGATTTTTCTATTTATTCTCCACGATTTAATGTTTGCCATTTATGGTAAATAAAAATCGTATTTTAAGTATTTTAAAAAATTGTATCTATAGTATTTTATTGAGAATTAGAATTTTTCCCACAATATTAACCAGTTATCTTCAATTTTTTCTCTTTCTAAATCAGTGAATAATCAGAGTCCACTTTATTGTTAAATGTAAACATCTTTTCTTTTCATCTTCCCTCTCACTCAGATTTTTTTTTGCAAATGCACGGAATATTTTCGAATTCATAAATGAACAATAGATATTATTCTGAAATTTGTTCTACCTATATATTTTTACCAATAGAAATATGACCATTTCCAATCACTCAGTCATCCAGGGTGATTCTTCAAGTTACTGAAAATAAAAGATTTTGCCTATGACGAAATGATGTCCAGCTTATTCTCAAAGATTAAATTCAGTACATTTTGCTTAAAACTTCTGGAGGAACAAGCACAAGTTCAAAGAATTCCTGCTTACTGAATAATTCACAAGCACAAGTTCAATGAATTCCAGCTAGTTGTATGATTCACAAGCACAAGTTCAATGCCTAAGATTCCTGCTAACTGTAATCATAGGCGATGAGTTAAGACTTAATACTTCATTTTGAAGATTAAGTTTGTTTCAACGGCATCGAAGCATTTCATTTCAAACGTATATAAATTAGAGGCGAAAAGTTCAAAATGAAGTTTGTGTTGAAGATGTTTTGTAAAGCCAAAGGATTGCTTGATTTCTTCACAATAGGGACACTCAATATATGTTACACATTCTAAATAAACTAATATTGATTCCTACTCATAGAGGAAGAGAGAGTTCAAATCAAAGGATTTTTTCCTTGGAATAAAATGCTTAAATGTAACATTAACAGTAAAGATTTGTAAGACATTCTTTATAAATCTTTAAGGATAGAGGATATTCAATAACAAATTATACTTCGAACTTCTTCCCATTAGATTATTTCCTTTCCCAGCTTTGAATTTGACATTAATGAAGTCCCATTTCAGAAGCAGTTAAAAAGTGTAATATCTTCCAAAGAACTTGCTAAAATCATATTGCAACTACATTCACCAGAGTCTTTATTGATATTCATTTTTCAGCTCAATAAAGGCATCAATATGAGATTAAAATTGAATATTGATTGAATATAGATTGTTTGATTGAACATTGACTGAATATATATATTGCTTAATTGAACATTGATTGAATATATATTGCTTGATTGAACATTGATTGAATATATATTGCTTGATTGAACAAAAATTGCTTGATTGAATATAAATGGATTGATTGAGCATTGATTGAATATAGATTGCTTGATAGAACATTGATCAAATACTATATTGATTAAATTTATTCTGCTTTTACATAATATATATAAAAGTCCAATAAATTAAATCAATAATATGAAAAAAATCAAATATTCATGTTTTATTATATTCTAATGCAGCTTATTCCTGAAATAAAATATTGCCCCTTGTCAATAAAATGTAATAAACAAATATTACACTGATCTTCTTTCATGTAGCACATTTAACTAACTGATAACTCTACCCATTGAGCTGGCACACTATAAAGACGAAATCATAATCCCCTTTACAAATTGAATATATGGTTCCAGTTTTTTCATGCGAAAACATTCATGGTTATTTCTGTCCCCTGTTATTTTCAAAAGATTAGAATAATAAAATGAATTCGAAACGATGACGTGTAACATTTTTTCATCGTCATCACTTTTTATGCTTTAAATAACTTTCTTCCCGTCGACGCTTTACATTATTTTTTTCCATTATGTTATAAAGTGGATGGCTTCACTTGTTTTATGACGTAATGGGAAAACGTGAAATACGACGTTCACCACAGAATTGTCTTCCGTTTCATAGATTTCATAGATTATGAGGCAAGTAAAGTGAATAATATAGTCATACAGGTTATCAAGTATTACATAGCCACTATTAAATCTACTAAATAACAAAATATACGGTGTCAGGCAAATTTTATAAAAGGAGCTTTAAATTTCTGTATCAAATGCATCAGCCCTGAAAGATGTTTATAATCTGATCTGAAAACTATTTATATTTCTTCTCAAATAAATACAGTCTCTAAGAAGGAAATAAAACTTCGTGCATAGTATTAGTTTCTAAATTTATTTCCAAAAATATTTCATTCATAAATTAAATATTTGCTCTTTTTTAATAGTTTTAGATAATCTTTAACTTAAGTTTTACTTTTCTTATACGATATTGTTTTGTTGGAGTTAAATTATGTTGTTAAGTTACATGTTTGTTTTAAACCTTAACTGGAGAGGTGCGGTGTACTAGACAGCATTTCATTTTCACTAAAATCAAATTTACTAATTAATGTAGTGTGAAAAACTGCCAATAGTACTCACAGGATGCAGGCATGAATTAATTTCTCTTGATAAACCACAAAAAGTGGGTACATAAAGGATAACCTTGCCTTTAGGAGTTTAATAAAAAATTTAGTCACAGCTGATGGAGTCGTAAAATGAAAATACTCTATATTTAATAAATTAAGCCTAATAAAGCTTGTAAAGAGCAGAGAATATGCTGAACGCGAAAATGGAAGAAACTTTGTATACATTTGTAAAAGAATCCCATTCAGAACTTAAATAATAATCCCTAATTATCACCATCACATATATTGGAAAATAACGGAGCCTCACGAAGATACACTCATTAATTTTCATTTATTTAGATGTCCCATTAAAACAGGAAACATGTTTGCCATTCACTTTGTCTCGAGTCAAGAGAGTCGACAATTGAAATTTCTTATCGACACAATGTATTCTCTTCTAAACATTTCTTTGAGTCATTAATTATTTATTTTTTGCTCCTTCGTTGCGAATGGAAACAAAGACACATAACTAAGAAGTCTTGTTGAGGAGAAAATTTTGTTAGAAGCGCATTTATCATTTCTATAATTGGATCCAAATACACTTCGTTCAAGTGTGAATTCGATGATGAATAAAGGGATAAACATGATGAAAGAAATTAAGTGTTACAAGATATCTTCATCATTCACAATGTAATTCAGAAGCATTGTTGTAGAAGATTAATTTATTACAAATCGCTTAACTTAATATTTGCCTTCTATAATATAAAACTAGCTAATTAAAAGTATTGATAATTGATAAATAACAAATGCAGTACTCCTGATATCAAGTATGTTTTAATTGATTAGAAACAGAACAAAAGATCTCATTTGTAAAATAAATATAAATGCCCTTTTATTAAGAGTTTAGTGCTTGAAAATTTAATTTCAGTAAACAAATGAGTAAGATGGTATTTATATTCATTTAAAAAAGGTGGATACAATTTTTACCCAAGAAAAAATGCTAAACCCAACGGTTAATCACAAACGGAATATTATTCTTATTTCTTGGGGAAATTTTGGTTTCGCTCGGTAGGCATCTAAGCAAACAAAAATTCTAATGTACGACTGTGATTGTGGAGTACCTATTTCTAAATGATAAGCATTAATCACTAAAACCTTTATTTCGTAACTTTTATTCGTAACTGAATTCGTAATTTCGTAACTGAAATAATTTTCTTATGAAAGGCATTTGAGGCCTTACCTTATATCAACAATGAAGGTAAGGGGGAATATCACATTTATTGAGGAGATATTTTTTAGAGTTATTTGAGCACAATTCTATCTATCTACGGAAACGCATCTAAATATTGGAATCGGGACTAAAAATTATTTTGATTCGAACAAAATTGAAAGTTTAACAAAAACCATCATTGTATTTAGTGAGCACCATTGCAGCTACCACTACAAAAATACAGAAGAATCTAAATAAAAGTCTAAGTCAAACTAAAAGGAAAACTATGAAACCAAAATTAAATCAATTAGAAAAAGAAACGGCTCTGAAGCCTTTTTCAAGGATTTGCCTCAGACAGGCATTCAAAATAAGAATTTTTTTTTTTTTTTGAGAAATCAGACATTGTCCAAAAGTATTGATCCCTTGTGACTCAAAAATCCACTGAATATTGACCAAGGAAATACACCATTTTTAAAGAAAAGACGCAAAACAAATCAACAAGGAAAACATCACGAAATTAAGCAAAAATGCATTCAAAAATATATAAAATAAAGCAAGTAAGAACATTATTAAAAATAAAAAGGAAAGAACATATCAGCAACAGGTAAAGAAATTTTTACTATTGTTCTATCTCACCTTTCTATTTGAATATTTTAACATCATTCAGAGAAATAAATAAATGAAGGTTCTGAGCTCTGTAAATTGAGTTAGCAACGGAAAGTCTATTTTATTTTTAGTTAAAAAAATTAATATTTCCTCATTTCTTTTATTATTAAATTATCAATATTGCGATAGTTATTGGGAAGCTCATTAAATTTTTGAAAAAATTATTTGTTGCTTTTTGTAAATGAAATTTTGTTATTAGAAACAGTTTTAATTTTATTAAATTATGAGAAAGTTTTTTTTGAAATATATATTTATATATATATATATCACTAATAAATGCAGATGTGTTTGTGTATCTCGGACACAGACCAGACTGTTTCAGTAAGAACTTTTTCATCTGAAGTGTTCAACTACTTCTGTGCAAATATAATTTGAAGATCGAAACTAAACGTTTGAGAGCACTTTTTGAAATTAGGTGAGATTCTGTTATTTACTCGAAATAATTCCCAACAATGGTTTTCAGTAAACCTGATTGCAAAACCACGTAGAAATTGAAAAAAAACCCTAAAATTTTAATGACATTAATTTACTCGCACATTTTTTTTCAGGTTTTTTGAAAATTTAGATCATTAGTCTTTTTTTTTGGGGGGGGGGTCATATTTGCAATATTCGATCATTTTTTCGCGATAATCTTGAAAACAATTGTTGAGAAAACTTGTTTTAATTATGTTTTTTTAAACTGAAAACAGTGTCGGTTTAATGATATTAATTCAGTTTCTTTTTATGAATTCATGAAAACTAAAATACATTTTTTTGAAGAGAGACCGACATTTTCATCCATAGTTTCCTTGTTCATGAAATTAAGTAAATTTCTTTCTTTCAGCTAACGATTTTGCGCATCGTTTTATTCTATTTATAAAAGTTAAAGAATAAAGATCATATTTATTAAAGTATTCAGTTCATATGAGAAACCAGAAAGTGAAATTTCATTACGGTAAAAGATAATGCGGGATATGAAGATAGATTGAATATTGCACAATATGCACAAGTACACAATATGAAAACAGACAGTTACAAAGTTAATGACAGTATGAAGTTCATGGGACCTAATTTCATTACTAAGATTCACAAACATAATAATCTGAAAACAATTATAATGGGTATAATATTATACTCAGACTTATAATAAGAGTTATTATGACTCTGTATGAATTTCTTTCGAAATATTAAATGGATAAGTACTTTGTTGAGAAAATCAGAAGCATCAAACTATAATGAAGATGTTTAAATGTAATTGATGATATCTCTTAATTGAGTTCTCTCAGAATCAGCAGTTTCAATAAACCAGGTGATTCTAAAAGATGGATTAAATAACATTTTTAAGCTATAGAAAATTTATCAATGTAGATAGATCCTCAATGAATGACTTTCTTCATTCCTGCGTCACAAGAATTTCCATTTTAAAGAAAAAAAATTACTAAGTCATTATTAAATAGCTTTCAATTTTAGAGCATTCTTTTTAATAACTAAAACTCATTAACGTTATCCGATTAAACAATTTATTAAATGAACTAAATTTTCTTTTTAGTTTAGTTAAGACAGTTATCGCTTATTTTAAAGAGAAAAATATCCGATCTCTCTAACGCTGATGTAGCCGACTATATCAGGGAATAACGATTTTTGACATTTTTCCGTGTGCCGTGATAGCTTAAATTCCATTTTCGAAGATTAAATGAATTTCTTTTATTTGAAGTATTCTTTTAAAATGTGATATAAATAGATTAAACATTGATTAATAGTCTTTAACATATATTCTATTAATTAAACGCTTCTAAATTATATATACTATTTTTAAAAAGTAACAACCTTTTTCATTTTTTCAAATTTGTGACAAGTGAATCCATAAAACGATAACTCCATTTTAAAATAGACTGAATGAAAATTTTTAATAGTCAGTTCGTTAGCATGATAGTTTATAAAGTACGTCCCAAAGTTAACGCACGATTTGAATTGGTCGTTATTGGTGTAGTAAATTGTTGGCAATCTTAATTTTTAAAAAACTATTTGACAGCTTATAGGTTAGGGTTAGTAAAAATGTAACGTTACACGATAGAAAAACGTGTTAGTACAAGATTTGAATTAAATAAAATGCCTTTTTTTCAATTGTTACATTTTTATCGAATAGCAAAGCACACAAGATATTGTTATGAATGGATTCACGTTATCCTGTGCACTTTGGATGGATTCATTATCTTGTGCAATAGTTGTGTGTAAGGCAAATGTTGACCACAGCTTTGCTGACACACATGCACTCCTTTGTCGAAATTTTCCATACCCGTTTTGTATGAATGTGGCTGAATCTCGATGGTGCACGGTTGAATTTCTTCCAACAGCGCACTCACGCTGGCGGACTTATAAGCACACACATTGACGTAACTCCAAAAAAAGGAATCGAATTGTTGAAATCCAATCCCAAAACACCTGCCTGACCTTGGAAGTCATTTATCATATTTTATAAATTAGATAAATGACAAGGATACTATTAACAACATGCCAAAGATTAATCGCCAATCTCGCGCGAAGGATCACACAATAAATTCTGCAAAAAAAAAAGTAAATTCAAGTCAATGGTTAATATTCCATATCTGTCCAACAACGCGGTACCGTGGAAGGCGTTCTTAGTGATAATATCTTTGTTAGAGAGTATGCGAGAAAATTATGGTGAAAGCAGTATGTTGGGTTCATAAATTATAATTTAAAAATGAGAAAAATCAACCATCCCCATATTATCGGCCTAAGGTAAAATTTCTTTGAAAAAAAATTACTTGTCAGCTTTATATTCTTTTATTGATACACAAGAAATAATTGAATTTGCAAACGAAAATGCAAGCTCAAAAGTTCGATTTTTATAACTAATTAAGTCTTATTAATTATAAGATTAAAAATATCGCTCATGTCAGAAACAAAGAATAGAATTGTGAAAATTCAAGGAAAAATAACGTTTAATAACATTTGACGAGTAAGATAATTGACATATACTGTTTCAATTTTTTTTCACCAAAAATACACCATAATAATATTTCTTATAAAATAACAGTTTATAATATTTTTCCCTATCTCTCACAAAAACAATTAAATCTAGATTTATCAAATAATAATATTAAAAGAATTTAAACTTTCAATGCTTCTAACTTATTCAGGATGGAAAAAAATGCCCTAAAATTATATATAGAAATTTTGAAAACTTTTAATGTTTTAAACATAAATAAGATTTTAAAAATGTTTTTTAAATTATTATTTTTAAATGTTGGGGATTGTAAAATATTAGTCATGTGAGAACATGATGTTTTCTAACAGATTGATATCACGCGACTTACAAAATAATATTCTCACATTTTTTTTCTATATTTTTTACCATTGCTTTTAAAATGAAAAAAAAAAAGTTTTTAAAAGAAGCTTTTCATTTTTTTGATTTTGCGTTTATTTGAGGCGATACGTTAGCATCACAAACAAAGGATTATGAAAATTTTACCATATGCAATAATAAAACTTTCGTTTTCATTGGCATTTAAGTAACACATCTTTTCTGTCAGATTGATTCTAATTAATGAAAATTAGTTTATCCACATTATAGTTTCAAAAACCCAATTTTGTCCTGAAGGAACGCAAAGGAAACTCGATAACTTCATCAATATTCATGAATAGTAGAAACTGATCCTTCAGTGAAATTTCCGGACGTGAAGTTCCAACAAAAAGTTCATTATTATACAAAACCTTGATCAAACACACACACTTTAGGCAAATGACATGTTTTATGGAGACCAGAAACTTTCCATCCGACACAGCTTTAACGCCGTAATAATTCAGAGTCTTGAATAATTGCTTCAGTTCTCGAAATGAAATATGTTAATGAGCACTTATTATTTATAAGTGACATATCCCAGATCTATTAAAAATCTAAAGCGCATCATTATA
Organism: Argiope trifasciata; assembly: GCA_026543055.1. NCBI lineage: Eukaryota > Metazoa > Arthropoda > Arachnida > Araneae > Araneidae > Argiope > Argiope trifasciata. Next base: position 232,565 of record JAPMOQ010020268.1, on the reverse strand, counting down.
GTTTGCAACAAGAAAATATCTTCTAGAAATATTCTGAATAAGTTTACTGCTAGTGGAAACTGAATATTAGCATTTATGAATATTTTTCTGTTAAAAAAATGAAATATTTAATTTTATAATCCAAGATAAATCCTAATTTTGAAGTATTAATGGTTTATTTCTTTTTAAACATCTATTTACCAGTTTTGGATACTTTAATAAATACTTAGATATCAAATTAAAATACTGTGGCTATTTATCTTACAATATATTAATTATGCAAGCGAAAGGAGAATAAGCCTTTTAATCAAGGCTTATTTGCCTTTAAATAAGCCTTTTAATCAAGGCTTATTTGCCTTTAAATAAGCCTTAAACCCTTTAAACAAGCCTTAAACCCTTTAAACAAATGCATGATTATTGGAAGGATAAGTTGCGAGCAAGATCAAAGAGCAACTTTTCAAAGCATACACGAATGCATAAGCGATTCGAATTCATTTGAAAATGAATGAATTATTTATTTCAAATTGAGAGACAAATGCAGTGAATATTCAGTAGAAACGAAATGAATATATCCGTACTCATTAGAACCAGTTTATAATTGAAAAAATTGTAATTATGATATTGGGTATTATATCATCCAATTTTTGGATATTTTGCCACCTTTCCACCTACTTTTAATAATAGAACTTTTTGCAGGAATTAAGAGCCAGTTTTTGTCTTTATTAGCTTCAGAGATCTGACTAATGTTTTTACTCATTCTTTATCAAAAATGAAAAAAATTAAATAATAAAAATTTGTTTGATTTGATTCAGATTAATGTTACAATTTTTATTTGTAATTTATCATTTTATCGCTGGTTCTTATTATTTTAATTGTATTTCCAATTAAGGCTAATATATCTTATAATCAGCTAATTAAGAAAAAATATCTCTGAGATGGGAAAATTCATGAGCACGATTGATCCCATAATTTTTTTTATTTGAAAAGTACAAAATATTAAATTCAATTCTTCTAGATAAATAATAATTTTGAAATATTAAGGATGCATTTCTTTCTAAACATCTATCAGCACCAGTTTTGGACAATTTTAGCTGCTATTAAATGGGACTATAGTTTACTCTACAGTATATTAATTATACAAGTGGAAAAGCAATTAAACCTTTTAAAATGCAATAATTATCCGAAAGATCACTTGTGAAAATGACAGAGCAGTTTTTCAAAGTGCATACGACCAGAATCTACGAATATATTAGTATTTGAGTTCATTTCAAAATGAATAAATCACTCTTTTCAAATTGAAGTTTAATATTCAGCAGAAAAGTAGTGACATTAATTACATATGTAATCACATTAGAACCTTATATCTTTAATTCCAATAAATTAGCAGTTAGGATATTGAATATTATTTTGACAGTGATTGGATACCTGATCACCTTTTTAACCTAATTCCAATATCAGAAATATTTTGTTGCTAATTTAGTATCCATTTTGTCCTTTTGAATCTGATAGACCTAACCTTTATACACTCTTTACCCAAAATGAAGTAACTTATATATGATAAATTTTTGATTAATGCTACATTTTCTTTGTGTGTAACTTAGCATTTTATTTCTGTTTGTCGTAATTTTAGTTTCATTAACAGATTTTACAAAGATTTGCTAATTAATAAAATATATATAAAAAAACTAAGAAATAATTGTAACATTTAAAAAAATAAATATTACTCTAATTACATTGAGCTAAAATATCATGAATCAAGATTTAAAATAAAAGCAAAATTTCATCCAGATGGGAAGCCAAAAAAATCATTACAAACAGAAATACAACAATTACTCTAATTATAATGAGCTACAATATCATGAACCATTTTTTAAAAAAGCAGAATTGTACCCAGAAAGGAAATCAAAAAATAATTACAAAGAACAATATTATAATTAATCTAATTGCAATGAGCTACAATATCATTTACCTAAATTTTTAGAAAAGGTAATTGCACCCAAAAATAAAACAAAGCTTGACTGAACAACTAACAAATGAACAAAAACAAAATAATTATGCAGCATTAAAATCTAGAACTCAAAACAAAGCTCTAATATTTATACTTTCATTGAAAGCTCATTTTCAATTCTCATATATTTCCTTGATCATGAAAAATAATCCTTATCTTTCAAATCCTTTCTGAATTTTTTCTTTATTCAAAACTTCATAAAATAAACGTAAGTCACTAAAAACATAATGATCAATTTCAGACATTGACATAGCATAAACATAGCAGAGAAGAAAAGTATAACATCAGTTTTAAAAAGTTATAAAAGGGCCATGGCATAAGGCAAAATCTATACTTATTTAACAGCAATCACGTACTATCAGGAATAGAAATAAAATTATTATACCTCTTTAAATTTCGAAGTAATACTAAATAAATTTCCAATTTTCGAATAAGTGTTGTTCCATATTTTTCTTTCAAAACTAAGAAAGAATTTTAATATAACTGCTGATTTCAAGTGAATGCATGTTCATAATGCATGTGCTTTTATTCCAGGTAAATCGAACGTGGTTCTTATCATAGAAGAATTGTTCTTTTATTTTTCAAAGAAATTAAATTTGAATTTCTTGAGGTCTGAAATGATGAAGATTGTTTGAATAAATATTGATTTTGATATATTTTTCTAGCCCATTCAAAAGCAATGAATTCAGTTCGAAAAAATATTTTTTTTTTTCAATTTCATGCAGAGAACTTAGAGAAAATATTATCTTTAATAAAAACATATTTAAACGTCTAAGTATACTTAAATCTCTAAATAATTGAATTTTCAAAGAAAAATATTAATTTTGCAATTTGAGGTAACACTTCTACCTTATCGATTATAATCGGAACTTCTCAGTTCAAACCAGAAAGAATAATATTTCTAAAGAAGCCAAAACTTTATTTTTTTAATAATGCATATGGAAAATAAATGAAGATGGAGAATTCTCGATAATAAATCTAGAGTGCCTTTATATATATATATATATATATATATATATATATATATATATATATAT
>JAPMOQ010020268.1:75941-229531 GCA_026543055.1 Argiope trifasciata | reverse complement strand
TATATATATATATATATATATATATATATATATATATATATATATATACGGTCTTGAGGATAATACCTCAATTTCACATAAACACAATAAAGCAGAAAAGTATAACATATCGGACTGGAATAATATAAAGCATCTGATAATCCAAAATATGTATAACATATAGCATCATAACATAAAACATTAGGATAATTAATGGATTGAAAATTCTGAAAATCCAAAACGGAATAGAAATAATAAAGTTTAAAAAGGATAATTTTTTTTGTACAATTATGAATTAAAGTGAAAATATAAAGCTCAAATAAATCTCTTTTAAATAACTTTTTTTTTCAGGGAAACCATCTAGCCACGATTATCTCGCATAGCCTTTAATTGAATTGTCATTCGAGAGAACGCTTTGTACAGTACTGACAACAGCTACGAAATATTAACCTTAGGCGCAAATTTACCATTTTTACTATATCTATCATATTATCTTTGAAAAGTTATTTGGCGATTAACCCCTGACATGCGTTCGTGTCCGAAAATCAAATTTGAGAAGTAGACACATTTTTCCAATTAAATGAAACAAATTGTGACACAAAACTACACTTTAATCAAAAATTCACATACCAAATTTGATCCATCTGCTTTCATGCTGACAGTATCATAAAGTTCCATCTCGAACCTGATTACACCATGGTAAAATTCCATGTAAGTTTTTTTTTAATTGAAATTTGCTAATGAAATTTTCAAGTTACTGTGTCAGAACATCATACATACATAATTGCCTTTCGATATCTCATCTCACTATCTTCGATATCTTTTCCGTTGATTTTAGTTTTCTTCCTTCTGTTTCTTGGGATGATAACTTCTTACGAATCTACGTCTTTTATTTTTTGCTAACGTATTTTTCCACGACAATATCTTGATCTGACATGATATAAAATAAATAATGGTAGATAAACTGTAAAATGAATACTATAATATAGCAGAATGTTTCTAATAACATATTAAATTAAGTGTATTCATGATTTTTTTATTAAAAGGACCAGTTTATATGCAATGATTTTATAAAAAACGGTTCAACGAAGAACGAAATATTGAAAGTTATAAAACCAAGATTTAATAAATTTTCAAACTGACAGACGTATACTAGGAACTAAGTGAAATGTCGTCCTGGAAATTTCTACCATTGTTTGAAGAAAAAATTCAAGGATAACACTTTAAAAATATCCTTTCACATTCATTCCAGTCAAAAAATAAATAAAACAATATCAAGTTAGAAAGTAAATGTACTCAAATAAAGTTTTACCACCCGTCGATGCAGCCGATATATTGACTGCCAGAAGAATTCCTGGGGCTATTCTCGGAAGTTTTAAGACACTTGTACAAATCCTTACAGCATCCCGAACAAGAAAACTTTATTCTGTGACAGAGTGAAGTGCCATCCAACTTTAAAACTCTTATACTTAAAGTTTCACGTAGTTTCCGCGAATTTGTAAAGATAAAAACAAAGATTTACTCGGCATTTCAATTAAATCAAGGGTTTATTTCCTTTCCGTTACTTTGGGGAGACAGTTGAAAGCATACCAGAAAAACAAATTTATTTCCATATTGGCATTCCCATTTTTTACCGCTTTCTGTTAATGCGCATTAAAGATATGTTTTGACAATTTAAATAGATTTCTATCGGAAGACTACATATTCCAATGGTTCTCATGACAAGACTTCATGATAATTTGTACAACTCTTCACCGATCATGATCCCTAAAACCCAAAACAATCTTTCGTTCAAATATATGTGTGTGTGCACTCGCGTAGTAGCACTTTGCTAATGATATCTTATGATAGCTAGAATAGTTTTTTAATATTTTATTGGCTTGGAATGTATTGTTAGAAATTTGGAATCCTCGAACCATTTCTAAAATGGCCCATCAAGATCAAAGTGGGGGAAAATTTCATTTCGATATAATTTTTTTAAACATCGAGGACAGAAAAATAAATCTAAATAACCAAACCAGTGCTTCATTAAGACGAATAGTTTTTGTATTTGAAGTGTTTCGTTAACTGCAATATCTTAGATATTAGTTTCTAAAATATGATTTTCAAGGCTTAATTTTGACTGTTTCTAACATCAATCATTTATAAGCATACATCAGCCCTATAGTAACTTAGATGTAAAGAAATATACCTTTGCCTTCCAGCTTGTCGAGAGAAAAAAAATTATTTTGAAACTCTTTAATTTGAACACTGAAAATTTATGATTTTTTTATTTTGAGACTCTTTTAATTTGAACTCGGAAAATTTATGAAATGTATTAACATGTATTTTCGGATAAAAGGATTCATTTTAGCGCTTAGAAATCACAAAAATAGTAGTAAGTTTGTCATAATTCCTAAAACTTAAGCTCAAAGATTCTGTTATCATACGGATTTTATAATAAATATTATCGAGTAAATAAGTTTAAATCATACTTTCAGCACAATGACAGTCAAATTGGACTTAATAGTGAAAAGATAAATAAAACAGTGTTTAAAAGGACTGAATACTTTTTTTTATTATTGATATCATCTGGGTTTTTTCAACATCTTTATGAATTTTAAATAAATTTCGTATATTTTTAATTATTTAAAATTTTTAAACCATTCACAAATTTATTTTTACATAATTGTGTGACTTTCAAATAGATGTATTCGAATTTATTTTAAGGTTCTCATTTTCACACAGCATTCAAGAATAGTTCGTGCAAATATAAATTGACAAATGTATTGTGAAAATGACTTTAAATATTATTTTAATATTTAAAAAGGTGAACAAATTTCTAATCTAATTTTTTGGAGAAAAGAATTTAGTTGCATTTTTCTTCCACAACAATTATTCAAAATTGAAAGCTAATAGTGAATATATATATTGTTAAAATTTTCTTTTTTCCATTTTTTTTTCTATAATCTGCATTGTTATTGCAAATAGAAAATTCTCAATAGCATATCTAATATCCATTTATTTATAAGAATTTTATTGCATTCTTTAACGTTTCTTAAATTTATTTTAACATTTTTAAAAGAATTTCGTAAAACAAGCATTGAAATAATTACGCGAAATATAGAAATGGTGATCATAAATTTCAGAGGGAAAGTAAATGGAACAAAAGTAATGCTTCCAATATTATTGTTGATAGTAAGGGCTTGCAAAGAGAGTATAATCCTTTGAAGATAATGTATTTCATAGAATAACAATAATTTATTATTTTATTATTTATATCTATGATTAACAATTTATCACTTTGAAATTAACTCTAAGCTATTTTATACGAGTAATTATTAATTTATTATTTTGGAATTATAGTGTTTATTAATTTGTCATTTTGGGATTACAATTTATTTATTTTAAATCAGCTGTAAAAAATATATCATTTTGAAACTACAGATGAGTGATTTTATATCTGCTATAAATAATTTATCTTTTTGAAATTACCAATGAGTTATTAAATATATGTTATTAAAAATTTATCATTTTGAAATTACTGATGAGTTATTTTAAATCTGTGATTAATAGTTTATAATTCCAAAATTACATATGACTTATTTAATATCGGTGAATAATAATTTATATTTTCGAAATTACTGATGAGTTATTTGATATATAATTTATATAGTACCACTAATTTCTGAACAGATGCAACTTTCGATTAATCTTTTTTACCAAAAATTCCATTTATTAGATTTATATAAAATTCCATCTAAAAAATCTGACATGAGCAGTGCTGATTATGATAAAGATATAAAATGAAATTAAATATAAACCATGTATCCTTCCACGCTATGATTCACGAAAGCATTATTTGTCTTGATGCGTGAAAAAAGCATTGATAAACAAATAATTAACGCCTTTTTATATAAAGAAAGTAACGATTGCATCTTGATAATGTCTAGCAACAATAAAATTATTTAGGAACTATAGAGAGATAAAAATTTATAAAGAAGCATCAAGCATTATATAGAAGTGACTGTTTCACTTATATTTAAATTTTCAGCGAAGCATTTGGGTAAGAGCTACGAACAAAGAACATGACACTCATTTGCATAATCATAAGATCTGTTTTTTTTAAATGTCTAAAAATAGTTACGATAATTTAAAAAAAAAAAAAAATAAGATCAATTTATATGTGGACTGAGGAAAAATTAAAAGTAATATTATTTCCTTCTATATTTATATTCTGTATTTCTAGATAGCAATCTAATACTTTTTTCTTATTTATTTTACTATATATTAAGCACTGATAGCAATGAAATTTATAAATTATCTTAATTATCTTTTTCCTTGGCGTTTTCATGTAAAAAACTGTTTTTGCATTTTCCTACAAATTACCAAAACTAAATAAATCGCATCAACGAAAAACTGAAACCACAAGCAATTATCTTGTTATAAAACATAGCCGATTTATCAAAAACTATTGACACTATGTATTGACACTTTAAAAAATTAATTAAAAATTAAATTAAACATGAAAAAAAATTTACGTAAAAAAAAGTAATTATGGATTTTTCTATATACTTTGTTTTTTAGAAAAATGAAATTAAGTCGTGTGATGTCATTCACATGAAGACAAGTAGCTTTTAAATGCTGAGTGGAACTGACGTTTAGTAACCTTATACTGACAGAATATTTGCTGAAAGAAAAAACAGGAAGTACGGAAGAGATATTATATTTTTGTATGGTATACGAAGGCTGAAAATATCTAGAGGCAAAATATTTTATGAATTCTTTTCTAATGGATTCAAGAAATGTAATCTGAAATTCATTCTTTACGTTTCATCTTCTAATAATAATTATTATTATAAGTAATATTTATTAATAATAAATAGATAAAACTACTCTTTTTACAACATCATAACAACGAAATTCATTTTGACTCACGAAATTCAATTCTCAAAGGAGGATCATTTCCCAATAACACCTCACTAATTTGAATACCAGTTCTTTTTTAGGATAACTTAAATAAAAAATATACTTTTATCTCCACACATAAGTGGTTATATTTATGGTGTTTTATCAAATTCAGTGACAAAAGTTCAGTCATTAGGTGCATCACAAGACGAATATATAAGTAGTAAAGTCTGTCGGCCTCTATATATTTAAAACCTAATTTCTCCAATACGAATGCTAAATTAAATGGAAAAATACTTCTATAAATACACTCTCGCAGCATTGTGTTCTTCCAAAAAGAAAAATAAAGAAATTCTAGAACATTTTTCTCTTAAGACATGAGATATTTTGAGTACAAACTTCCCATCAAAAATAAACTTTTATTGGAAATATCATTTACGGCTTTGGAAACGAATATTTTCCTCTTTAATGGCTTCCTAAATATCTAAAAGATTTTCTTATTTATCAATAAATTTCACTGAAATTAGTTACAGCTAAAATAAAAAGTCTTGGAAATCATCAAGTACAGTTATTTTCTTCAAAACTCTTCACTGCATTTTTTTCGAAATTAAGGAATAAGACATCCATTAAACTGATTAAGAAAAGTAAATAAAAAACATTTATTAAAATTCAAATAAACCGTCTTTAAAGGTTTTCTAAGTATTACAATGCTTCATAATTATCCCTGTGTTAGATATGCAAGTGTTCTAATAAATATAATAATGACAATTTCCTTTTTGTGTTTTTTTTCATTAAAAATACTTAATGTTACTTCTGATAAGAATAATAAATGCTCACTTAATTATTACTCAGCAACATGAAACAAATCCAATAACTCTAATTACTGCGAGATTAAAGTTCTGAAAAAGAAAACCATTTTCATGCATACTGGGAATTTCAAGATGAGGATAGCACTTATGGGTTTTTTTTCTTTTAATGATTATGATTATAGAATTCAATCAAATGAAAATTTATTTTACAACATTTTTATTTCTGCCACTAATAAATAGAGTAGGTTTCAACTGTCAAATATAAATTACATAATCTGACGAATATGCAATTTATATTTGGCAGGTTTCAACTGTAAAATATGGTAATTATATAGATCTGAAAAAATTACATCAAAACCTAAAAATATAACTCCACAAATGCTTTATTCGGTCTCTATATTGATTAATCAAGAAATCTTGATAGGTGACATAAAGTTCACGATGTCAAGTAGCAATCTATTTTAGAGTATTTATTTTTAAAGATAATGTTAATAATTATATGTTATATTAATATTATACTAGATTACCATACTGAAATTATTCTTTATCAGGAATAAATTACAAAAAACTGTAAGATGCTTATTTAATATTGATATCTTCTGGATCGTTATTTTATCATTAGTTTCAAAAATTATTGTTATTTCAAATCAATAAAAGTGAAAAGCCATGGGCAAGCAATAGTCTAATTGTGTCAAAAATCTTTGACATTTAAATCGTATATATAGTCTCATAGGGTATATAACATATGTGGGAAAAAATCCGCTACATTAGTTGAGCGAAAAACTCAAGTTGATATAAATATCATTCCTTGTGATGAAATGAATAAATACGAAATGAATAAAATTTCTTAGAATGTGTATATGTGATTCAAAGACTAATTATAACATCTTGGTTTGAATACGCTGAATCACTAAAACCCAAAGATTCGAAATGTTTCATGGCTCTAGAGATGGAACACAATGATCATGATTTCTTTAACTTGTTGTCTACAAGACCATTAGATTTACTTTCTTTGTGGGATGGGGAGGTATATTTAAATATTCATGTATATTGCCTTGAATCCGCAAGGTTTTATTGTCTAGAATAGGCATCATGCAATATAACTATTATTTAAGAACAAGTTCATCAAGTTCAAGTTTTCAGACTTTCCTTTAATTATATAATTCTAGAGGAGCTATATTTGAATAGATATCATGATCAGAATAAAGCATATCTTAATTGCGTTTATTTAATACTGAAATTTTCGGTAATCCAAGAATTTTAAGCAGTTTACCCTAGCACTGCATCTTTCAAACGCAAAAATCAGTGCTTCAAATAATATAATCTATGCCGATATCTAGTCGCTATCACCTTCTGACATATGAACTATTAAATCTGAAGCATTGTAATTGTATGTTTCATACCAGGGAGCAATAAGAACAAGTGAATGACAACCCGCCGTTTCTTGGAGCGGAACTTATTTTGCTGATGGGGAAAACAATATTGTCAGATAGCTTCATTCCATAATGAAATTTTCTTAATATCTGGAGAATTGTATTTGCATGTTTCGTACCAGAGAGCAATAAGAACAAGTAAATATTCTTGGAGTGGAGCTTATTTTTTATGATTGAAAAAGAAATGCTATGGGTCTCAGATATCTTTATTTCATACTGAAATTTTCTTAATACGGCTGTTTTTGCTGTTACTGGTGACTTCATTTAAAATTCAATGTAAGTTTTCCATCCTCGGCTTTTAGATGGCATTCATTTAATCAAACACTGGATTCTTAAGTAAAATGAGAGTAAACTCAATTGTGTTAGGCATGTTGAAAATATTTTACTGTTATATTATGTTATCTAAACATTTATACAAAGAAATAAGACGTTTTTATTTAAATTGAAATTTTAAAATTCAGTTACTGAGGAAAAGTTATTTCACTTGCTTATTTCAAATCGATGGATTGAATATACTCTGAAGCAATATTGGTATACTCAGACCCAAATCAAAGTTTAAATTTCAATTTTTGATATGGCTTATCCATCTGATTGACAGTAACATCAAACCAGGTCCATGTACCGGAACGAATTCAAGCGATGTCATACTGTCTCCGGACTCGAAAACAGTTGGCCTTTATTGAAACCGATGCAGGACAAAATGTAGGCATGAGAAACTTGAGTCCCATTGCATTTTTTACACATTGTTTAAACTTTGTGGTCTGTCTCGTGATGTTGTGCACGAGTGTGTCCACTTCGAAATTTAACAAGAGTTGTCTATTGCCAACCCCAGTTAAAACACCTCCAATACAACTTACCGCATAAATTTCAATTTTTGATGAGGATAAGCAACAAGAGAAAGAAGAAAATATGAAAAATTACAAAAAAAGAAATTTTTAATAAATTAGACAAAAATGTGAACGTTCATATTAATGACTTGCAGACCATCTAGGAAACTTAAGAGATATACCAAAATTACATTTTTAATTAAAACAGTGCAAAATTTGAAAAACAACCAAAATTCTCAGCAGTGTTTGACTTTCCTTTTACTAAAGAAATCTTTAAATTGTTTGTTGATTCAAATGTAAAGCCAAAATTCTACTTTTCCCAGACACCTGTGAAATTCAATTTACAGAAAATTTAACAAACTTCTCCCATGCAATTTAATTTCTATCAAAGAGACATTTTCATACTACTTTTTTGCAGTTTTAAATGGAAGTTTCAAGAATTTAATTAAAAATTTCTTTTTTAAAAACATCAGAATATAATAAGCATGCCTCTTTCTGAGTTAGGAGAAACAAAAGCAATTCAAAGTCCAGGCAACCCCATCAAGACAAATTGTTTTATCTGCTATTTCATTTCGGAAAACAAATGAGCTTCAAAAATCAAGTGCCACCAAATTGAATAAATAAATAAATGATTCTTACATCTCATTTTAAAGCTTTAAAGGGTATTTTTTTTTGTTAATCTTTTCATGCTTCCAAGGGCAATGTTGTATTTCCTCTGAAAAACAGCTCTGGTGCTTTATCATTGTCTTGGCTAAAAATAGATCATATCCTGAAGCAATTCATTTAGCCGTCCTGAAGTTTTTTTTTAATGCAGTTCATATAAATTGCAAATTTTGCTTCTCAAGCAACAGTGCCATTTTTTTTTATTTATTTAATAAGGACTTCTTCATACAACCGATCACCCCGCAACCACTGAACGTAGCAGTATCGACAGGATTTGAATTTAATAATGACTAACAACTAAATGCATAACTTCAGATGAACAGGGTGTTATACTAATTAAAGTCCCATTTTTAAATGGTCATAAAAGGAAAACTACTGAACCAAATGTCATCAAATTTGACGATAGTTTAAAAGAGATCATCGGAATTTCTTTTCTGCCAGAAAAGGTTTAAAAACTCACTACCATAAAGAAATGGCGCCATATACAATATTGTTCAGCAAAATATAATATGAAAAGAACGATTTCAAATGTATTTAATGGTTTCTGAAACGTATTACAAAGCATGTCAATGTGTGTTGTTTTAAAATCCCTGTTTCTGATGATGATCTAAACAATTTGGCAACACTGAAAGATGCAATACATGAGTATGACATTTCCCCTGATATGCTATTATAGAGAGTGCAATAATACGATTTCAGAAAATGGTGGACGCCACATTGACCATGCTTTGGAACACGTTTCAGAAGCGAATAAATACATTTGAAATCGGTGTCTTCAAGTCTTATTTTGCTTAACAATATGGCATATAGTGCCATTCTTTCCCTAGTGGCAAGTTTTTGAACTGTTTTTTCCTTTAAAGAAATTCCCATTACATCCTTTAAACTATTCTTTTTATTACAAAAGTTTTTATTACATTTGGTCCTGTAATTTTCCATTTATGACCATTTGAAAGAGGAACTTTATTTTAACCACTATATTTATTGATGCTGTTTCTTTTCAAAAATCACTTTACTTCCTAAGAGTTAATTAGAAATTATTAAAAGCTTATTTTGATAGTTAAATAAAAGGGAATTTAATGCTAAAACAGAGAAATCAGAAAAATGATAAACTATTACATAAATAAATACAAAACATAATTTTTGACTGATGCATATTTAAATGTAGGAAATCTAATTTTTAATGCCGACTTATAATATGCTAATATGATTTGCTCCTTTAGAAAATAACAGGAAAAAGAAATTTAGCACTTTTAAGCTCAAATCAAGAAGTTAAATTTTGTTTTAAAATTTCGATTCTGGATACTTTTAAATACAAATAAAACACAAATATAAATATTGATTACAATATGTAATGCATTGATTAAAATGCAACATAAAAAATACTAGCCTTTCCTCAGCTGTTTGCAAATCTCGCATATTATGAGGATATATAGTTAACGCATTAATACAATATGTAAACATACACCCATAGGTTTTAAACATTTAAATTATTAAAGATTGTACCACAGAGTATATCAAGTTCAACAGCTTCTATTGCAAACGCAGGCTCAATAACATAATTTAATTTCGTGTTTTTCTTTAACTATGTCTCAGTAAAATATGTATTAATTTGAAAATTCAATTTAATATTAAACATAACTTGAAAAAAGAAAAGCTCTATTGGGAAATTGTTATTCACTTATACATTATTATGACATTCCGCTTCATGTTCTTCACTCAACAAAAAAATTGAAGAAAACAAAATAGCTTATATTTGAGCGAAATATATTGGAGTTTTGAAAATATTTTTAATGATTTCAAATAATTAATATAATTAAATATATATCATTTCTGATACAAATTAAATATTATTAAATGGAATAATTCTTTTACAAAACATTTGTAAAAAGATGCGAAACAAAACAAAAGAGATAAAATGAAATTCAAAAATAATAGAAACAGCAATTTAAAATACAAAAATATTACAATTTATTATGGTTATCATTTGAATAATGAAAAAGATTTAATAAAAATAAATTTACTTTAAACTTCTTTTTATTTAACTCGTTATGTTTCAAGTTTGTGAAAATTTTTGAAAGAAATTAATCGATGTTTTGGTAATTTCACTTAACAACTACATATCTCAAATAATATTTTCTTCAATGTTTTCAATGAGATTACTTTACTATTTTGGGAACACAATTTTAATATATTTATGCAATAAAGTAAGTAATGATTATTAAATTAAATTATCTTAAAAATATAGAAAAAATATAAAAAAATTAGATTATTTTTTTTCCTTATAATGAAATTGAGGAACAATTGATCTGAAAGTTTTGAAAAAAGGAAAAATAGTTTGGAATGAAGAAAATTTCGCTAATTTTTACATCAATAAAGTTTTAAAAAACGTTTTAAATTCCAGTTATTGCTTGAGAAATTTGCAAGTATGATAGTCCACGTACAAATCCTTATATTTATTACTCCCTCAGTTTGAAATTTTAATTTCATAAACGTAGAGCCATCAGTTACTTTGAAAAATAATTTAATTTAAGATTCTATAACTTAAAATGCCTTTTGAACTAAAGAATAAAGAAAATAATAAGGTATCAATTGGAAATGGAAGAAGAATAAAGAAATTACTTTAAAAGTATAGTAAATTGAAAAACAATGGATTCAAAGCTTAAAAAATAGAAATTTAATTAAAATAAAGATCACTATGTGGATTAGTGCATTAACAAATGTATATCTTCAAAAAACGCCTTTAATTTCAGTTATTGCTTGAGATTTCGGCAAGTATTTGTTAATCAATGTACAAAACTTATCATTGGAATAAAATAAATGCATTCATTTCATTAGCCAAGTTTGAAATTTTGATTGTCTTTTTTTGAAGAGTGAAGTTTAGTCTTCCTGGCATGACATATAAATCCCCAGCACTATTTGCAAGAAATTAGCTCTTATAGAATATTCGCTTATTTATTTTGTTTTGTTTTACCTTTGCTTTTAATGAACTTTATAAAAAAGAAACCAAATTAAAAGAAATTCATACGAGATTTTCTTTAATTAATTATTTTATGAATCCTCGCATTTATCAATTTTTATTAAATTTAGATCATATCTGATAGTATGCCTCTTAATATTTTCTTTTTGATCAACGTTTCACAATAAAAAAGGAGCAACTTGAGAGAACAGACTGACCTCCGATGAAGAACGGAATAAGTGCGTGCATAAAACGCATTTCGAACCATCCGCATGTCACGGCCAAAACTTGGGTTGTCAAGTTTTAGAGCACCCCAGTGAATGAAATGACGCCGTATTCAGTGCCCTCCTGACAACAACTGATTTTATTTCCATTTGCTTTTCAGAGAGAAAATCGTTCTTCTGTTTGAAAACACAGTGATAAATTTCATACCCCTTGCAAACCAAATCATTCTTTTTTTTTTTTTTTTTTTTTTTTTTTTTTGCTTTTTTAGCGGGAAACGCTGCAACAGTTATGCAGAAGAAACGGAATTTTACGATTGGTGCATTCTCGGACCGATGACATGTGTCACAATTCCCAATATGTAGGAACAGGACTTTCGTGACATCGGCGCTGTTTTTTTTAGAATTTTAAAGTGCTTTCTTCTACTCGTTTCTGTATTTCGAAAATGCTGAAAGATAAATACCGTTCCTTTTTCAAGCTGCCAATCTAAACTTTTACGAGTGGTTGTTAGACAACTCTGGTTTGTCGTTACGATTCTCGTTTTTTGAGACATTTTATGATATGAAGAAAATATTAAAGTTTATATTGAAACTCACATGGTTTATAAATTTTTAAAACCAAAAATTATAGTTCTATAAATCATATAAATACAACCATAGTGTTCTACATTAAATATATCAAAAGTATAATATTTCGAATTAATTTTCTAATAACACATTCTATTTGGAGAGTTTATCATCATTTTTTAACGAAATAATAAACCTGTAATAATATTTTTAATAATATGCTGAAGAGCTTTTAAATCATTTTATTTTTCATTTTAAATTATTTAGTAGTTTATGATAATACATTCTGATACAAAATAAGAAATTCATTGCCCGAATAAGTTTCGTCAATGTGAAGGAGTTTACTTTTCTGCGAGCACAAACACCATAATTGCATAAAATTCGAGAGCATTAATTAAGTATATTACTATAAAATATAAATTTTTAAGAGGTTAATTATTAGTGACGGAAATTGGATACAGATACTTAAGTACATTTATTTCAAATACCTTTAATTAGAAAAGGGACAGAAATAATGTTATCATAAAACACAAAAATTGTATAAATGATCAAGACATTAGAGAAATTGATCTAGAAATAAAATAAATGATATGGCTAACAGTCTTATATTGCAAATGATAGTCTGATATTGCTTATAATGATATTGCTGATTGAAGCTATTGGGTTTGTAATACAAAATTTAGAAACCATTTGAACATTTGAAAAAAAAAAACAATTAAATTTTACATATAAAAAGCAAGAAGTCAATTTTAAACATCATTACATCATTTAAATCTCAACAAATAGGCTTGGAATGCTTTAAATATATAGGTTTCCAAAAATATCTCTCAACTAAATCTTGTGACTCTAATATGCCCAACATTTTGGCAACTTTGCATTTTTAACTTGGCGAATCTCATTTACATCTTTAAGACTTATTTCTGAGTTTTTTTACGCATCTTTCATAAGAGCTCTTACTAGCAGTCGTATATATATATATATTCTCCTAAGTAGCATTTATGTTATTTAGGAAATGGATTCTAGGAATTACTTTTTATTGCTTTTAAATCGAATGGTGTTTAATCTTTTTTATTTTTTTTAATTTATGTAATTGCTACGTTTATATAATTGCTTTTAATCATGGGCAATAGAGTACAGTTAATTATAAAATACAAAAACATCAAAAATTCTTGGAACTATGGTTGATACTTAACGGCCTCCAACGACCACGGTACAACCCTTCCAGTAGGAAGTACGTCCCCTTATATGAAGGAGATAATAAAAAGTCTTACCATTTCTGCACCCTCTATGATGACAAGAATCAACTATCATACCCTAAGCCTCTTATTCTTATCCGCCCCCCCCCCCACTTTTGATGGGAGGTTTTAATAGGCTCTCATAGGTGACTGTATTTGCTGACAGAAATGAATAAAGGAAGTGGAGATCATGCGAATGGAAAATTAAGAGGTTCTTTTAAATACTAGTGTATTTTGTTCTGATGTTTTTTTTCTATATTTAATAATTGACACACCTTATATCGTGTGTTTTGAAAGAAAGAAGTTAAACTAAATCTGGAAGTCTGAGATTATCCTTCGTTAAAGTAACTTATCTAACTAAATTCATATAATATCAAGTCTTTAATATATCTGAGTTACAAAGTACATCATCAAGTTACATGACAACAAACTTACTTTTAAACAAGTAATAAATAAAATATTAATTCAATTCCTACTGAGGGCAACAAAGAAGAAAATTTTTTAGTAACTTTTCGGTAAATAATTCTCAAAAAAATATTCAGTATCAAAAAATTATTGATTTTCACAAGAATTGAACTCACATTCTTCCAAATCACGGGAAAAATACTGAAATCTTTGCACTCTTGATTTCAATTTAAAAAAAAAACTCTAAGAACCTATTTAAAGTATTAAAATTAATTAAATTTAAGTAATGAAATAATGTTTTTAAAACACCAAATTAACATTCAGTGTCATCTACTGCAAGTTTTAAAAAATGTATTTGAACTTAGGTGGATGAATAAATAAGTATTTTATTTACGAGTGAAAATTTGAACAAAATATATAAATAAATTTAAGGAGAGTGTATACTAATAGTAGGAATTGAAAAATGAAACTTTTTCATATCCTTATTTTTATTTTTGTTGGAAGAAAACTTTGGTAAAAAAAGGGCAGTTTATGCAAATTCAGCATTATCGTTTTGCTCATTTGCCTTTAATTATCTGTCTCTGCAAGGCAATAGTTAAATAATTTAGAGAAACTTAAGTTTATAACTCAGTGTAAGACAAATGAACGATGCATTTATGCGCATCTAAACGAAGTATCGCTTTACCATACTGTGTTTTGACAAATATGTTTTATAAAACGAGCTTGAATTTCTTTCCCATACACTCAATTTCTCGGATTCCCATCATTAAATTTATAATTGCAAAAGTGTGTAGGGGAGATGTGCATTTTAAGGTTTTATAACACATAATTATTTTTAATTGAATCTTAACATAATTTCTAAATTTAACATTAAGATGATAATCATTAGCAATTCAAGTAATTTTTATGTATGTAATATAATTATGTAAATCTATGGTAGTGTGAAAGCAAACTCTGTCAACATTATCTTAAGAGCTTTCTCTTGTTTGGACTCAACACCATTCGAGAAAAAAATAAATCCAGAGAAATGCTTTTGTTAGACCAAAATAATTTTTTTCTTCGCACTTATGGTAACAAAGGGAAATAAATGAACCAGAAAATTATATTGCCTTAAACTAACAAATTTAATTATCTGTAAATAATGACAGCAAAGTGTGGCTTCCATACAATTAAATAGAGTAATAAACTTAATTGTTTGCTTAACTGACTATCATTATGGTTCTTCAAGTATTAAAAAAGCTGTAAATTGGGAATAAAAATATGATACACAAATTGTATTAAAGCATATAAAATTTTAAAAAAATTATAAAAAGAATCAAGCTAAAATTATTATCTCTCTAATGTTATATTCAGTTATTTTTACTAGTGCTCGATTATTTGGTTATATGATTTGGCATTATTTAATCTTGCTCTTTTTTATGAGTTCAAGAAAAACATATCATAATTTACAAGATGTTCATTCCAGTTGTGGTCCATTAGTTGATTTCTATTCTTTAAAGCGAGTCATAAACATTTAATTGAAAAAAAATTACCAAACAGCCTTTTTTTCTGTTGTTTCAATCATTAAATGTGCTACTAAATACATTACGAAATCTAAATTTTTACTCTGCTTTCACACTTTGAATCACATTTACAAAAATAATTTCTTGTTTGGTAACAATTTCAAGAGATAAGCTTTATTTCAAGTCGTTAAAATTAGCAAAGTGGCGGGAAATATTCTGAAACATATAATCAAGGGAAAATTTAGAGCTACTACTTGGTGATTTAATAAAGAAAATTCAAGTTATATGATTATAAAATTCCGGTTAAGGTTATTCCGAATATGTACCTGCACAATCAGTCTTTTATGGTCTTCTAAAATGTAAATTGTTTCTTCATGTCAAGTATAAATGACAGCAAACATCTGTAGCTAAACAATATATCTACATTTAAGCCGCGGTGGTCTGGCGGTAAGGTCTCGGCTTTGGAACCGGAGTGTTTCAGTTTCGAGACTCGATTCCACCGAAGACAGTGAGAGGGTCTCTTGCACGTCAAATCTGTCAGGCCAAACGTCCTCCCACTGGTGTGGAGAGGGGGGGTGCCAGTTCAGGTGTCGTCCTCGTCATCTGATCTTGGTTCAAAATTACGAGGTTCGTCCCAAAATAGCCCTCGTGTTGCTTTAAACGGGGCGTTAATATAACTAAACTAAACTAATATCTACTTTTAAGGAAACAAGCAAACAGGTTCAATTTGAATTCGTTCGTCTAAAATAAAA
The DNA here is from genome assembly GCA_026543055.1 of Argiope trifasciata. Taxonomy (NCBI): domain Eukaryota; kingdom Metazoa; phylum Arthropoda; class Arachnida; order Araneae; family Araneidae; genus Argiope; species Argiope trifasciata. Next base: position 213,295 of record JAPMOQ010020268.1, on the reverse strand, counting down.
TAAGCTCTTAGAATTTTTAAATATACGATATTTCATCAATTAATTCTCTAGACAGCATATTGACTGTTTGTATGCATATCATAAAGGAATTTTTCATTTCCAAATACTTTTCTAAAATAATAGGAATATAATTTTAATTTAATTCAAACTCTTCAATCCGAATTATTTTCCAAAACCCTGAGTATTTTCTTTCGAAAAAAAAAGACAGTGTTTTGCATTGCCAAGCTACTTACCAAATAAAACTTTCATTACTGTTCAGCTTTCAATTCAAAGCATTTTGATCATCTATTGAAAAACAAACGTAATTACATTTTGTTCAATTTTATTTATTCTCACAATATCATATAAAATCTTTTTTTAAAATAGCTAATAACAATTGATACAACATTAAAGAAATATTTGGAAGTTGCATTTTAATGCTAACATTTTCAAATCATAAGACAATTTTGGTACTTCATATAGCGAATTTGCGCATTAATTAAATAAAAATTTTATCTGACTTCAGAAGGATCTCCTCATAATCTGCAAAACATCTTTAAATTTAAAATTTGCATTTTAAAATAAGCCTCCCGACTGGCTACGGGGGTTGGAATTTTAATCGAGGCAAAAAATGCCACGCAACCAAACCAAAGAAGGTCACGTATACCAAGTTAGTTACATACCTACCTTACCTCTCAGTAAAAAGTCTCGTTCTTCTTACAGCACGCTCATGCGGAGTGACGCTAAGAACTGATTCTTGTATTAGATTGCTGTCTAAAGTAAGGATGTTTTTAAAACAAGAACTCGAAGTTGGATAAAAATTGAATGTGCAGGTTGTACAGCAGTATCATTACACTGGATGAGATATGGACCAGATCGTAGCAGTCAAAATTTAAATGCCAGTGAAAATTTGAATTCCATTTAAACGTCTTGGTGCCATTACGGGCCACCAAGACGTTCGAAATTTTTTCAGAACCCCAGCAATATGAAAGCAATGCTGATTCTCATGTACGACTATGATGGTGTCATCCTAAAGCATATCCTACCCCCACAACAGACAGTCCAGAGATTCTTGCAGCAGTAGACCGGTCCAACAGAGCAGGCGCTGCTACAAATGTTCTGCGAATTCCACTTCGTAGGAAACAAGTTTTACGCAATGTCGGAGACTATATCGAACCTCTGTAAAACACGGGGACATGAATTGATTTTGTATTCCATGTAAATAAATAGTTGTCACTATTAAAGTTCCAACCCTCGTATTGAGAAATAAAGAGTACATTCTAAGACCTAAGACATTCACTCTTTTTTTAATTACAGCCATTCACCCCTTACCACAGAATAAGCTGTGTCAACAAGGATTATTATGATTGATTGCTCAGAATAAGAGTGAAAATATTTGGCTTAGCAAATTCGCAATCTGAGCTTTGGATAGCGGCAAATAATTGCTCTCAAATAAAATATTTAATTATGATTCACATAATTTAAATTATGGCAGCATCATAAAGAAGATAATATTTCTTTGTACGCCATGTCACCAGTTTTAAAATCATTCAGCAAACTATTTTTTTTTTTCTGGAATGAAAAGTTTTCACAAAAATTGAAATGAGTTTTGAAATTGAATTCCCTGGGAACGATTAACTTATCTTTGAGTTTATTGAAAATTGAAAAAGTAGCTATTTATCATAAACAAATTACTGTTACATTTACGGCCATTAGGAAAAAAATTCAATATCCTTACCTTATTTATAGAAATGATTACATTGTTTATTATGATTAATCCTTTTTCAAAAAAAGATGTTAGTCAAGAAATTTGGAATTTTGAGAAATCGCTCGTACTACGGTGAAATTACTTTTCCCATTATACAAAAGCATGGTAAAATAATCATATTACTCTAATGCCATAAACCACTTACAGAATAAATTGCTTTTCGTCTCCGATAATAGGAATTTAGAATAAACGCATTTTGAAGACTTAAAATTGCAATATGTCAATAAAACATGGAACTATTTATTTCTTGGTTTTTGACTGGCATATTTAGATTGTTGATTTTACGATAAAATATTTATAATATGAAATTTCGAGTAATTGTCTGAATTTTAGTTACAATTATGAATTCATTTTTAATGCTTTATTAATTATTTTCTTTTGGAATATCACATTCATTAATAACAACTAAAATCTAAATTACTAAACCAAATCTTCAACAAAAAATGTCTGATAGCTACAAATATTTTAAATATGATTTTTCGCATAACTTTCTGCATCTAAGTTTAACTTAATTTTTTGTAATAATTTATTAATAACATTCTTTTTCAATATTGTATATATCAATAACAGCAAAAAATTTAAAAAAAAAAATAGTACAGAACCCTGATGTTTTACTTTATAGATCAAATGATAAGTGTATAATGATCACTCTGATATAAAATTAACTGCCCAATTCCTCTTAAAGATAATATAAAGAAGAAGAATTACACAGCTGATATAGTCAGCTACAAAATAGCAGTGCGCTAGCCCACACATTAATTCTTCTAGCAAGAGGAATGATTTCATAAAATAGAGAGCTGTTAATAATAATGTTCTCTCACAAGAGGAGAAATGTGTTTTTCTGATAACCTCGACTTCCCATCCTCATATCTGCGATGCAAGATATAGACAATAAATTATTTTCTTTCTAAATTATTAAAAGTTTAAGTAGTTAAAAGTTTCTAAATCGTATTTATTTTCTTTTTCAAATCCGGATGTCATTTTTTGTGCATATATATATGTCTGTGTGTGTGCGTGTGTGTGTGTGTGAGAGAGAGAGAGAGAGTGAGTGTGTGTGTGTGTGCGTGAGAGAGAGAGAGTGTGTGTGTGTGTGTGTGAGTGTGTGTGTGAGTGTGTGAGTGAGTGTGTGTGTGAGTGTGTGAGTGAGTGTGTGTGTGTGTGTGTGTGCGGGGGGGGGGTTGCAAAAAAATAGCCATAAAAATTGTTAAACTTATGCAAGTAATTTCTAAAAATCAGCTTTCACACGTGGAAAAATTTTGCACAATGGTAGGCCACGCCTACTTCTGGAGCAACAAATGATCCCAGCGCTACAATGGATCGCATGTGGTTGTCTTCTCGGGATAACTGTTTGCTATTGTCTCATTGTCATCACGTGATCTTCTTGAAGTAGGCGTTATCTTTTATTGCGAGCAATAGTTGATCTCGTATGAATGTTACTTGTAGTGAATATGTAATGTCAGTAATTATCATTTGTATACTTTGTTTATAATATCAAATGCCACAGATAGATGGCACTTCCTTTCGACAAAAAGGAGATTTGGTATTGAATTTGAATGATGGTATAAAAATTTCTTCCTGACTATATGAAGAGAAATATTGCTTAAAAATATATGGGTATTTAAAGCAAAAACTTATTCAAAATACTAAATTAATCTACAGGCAAGGAAGATATGAATTTCTTAACAAAAAGTCTTTATTTAGTAAAAAATGTATTTATACCAATTTTTCTGTATTTTCAATTCAAAATACAATTTTTTAAAATAAAAAATATGATTAATTTTAATAATTTTATATAGGAAAAAAAATCTAAATAGTAAAGTGTCAATTCGGTTTTTCTCTTTCAAATACAAATAATTTTGATTCAACATCACATCACACTAGAGCATCATAGAGAAAAAAATAGTTTAGGATCAGGCTATCAAAAGAAACAGAGAATTTCTGCTTTGTTAAAGAAAGTGTGTCTGCTGTAAATAGTCGCAGGGGTAAATCCATGGATTAATCTTTAAATCGACAACTTCATTTACTAAAAATAAATGTTGAATTAAATAGTTGTTGGAATTAAACATTAATGAGCTTAGTAATTCTTTTAAGATCTGATATGCGAGTCACGCTTATGGTTTAAAACTTTTTGTCGAAGTAAACTCAAAGATAAATAACTGTAGAGGAAAGAATGTAAATACTTCAAACAAATTTATATTCATTGTTAATTACGTAAATTCAAGACTGCAAATGAACGTTTGTATTATCGAATGGCAAAGCAAATAGAATCGAAAAAATTTAATGGCAGATAAATTATAAATCAAGCTTCTTCATTTAAAGTCTCGTGAATGATAGCATAGAATGTTAATGGGTATTCAATGTCTTTAGGTACATCATTTTTCAAATTTTAATTAAATTATGATATAAACAACGTTTATATTACAGTTAATCTCTTTCAATAAATTGTTAAATAATGCTTGCTTTGTTTAATTAAGGAGTCAATATCAATCAAAACTACATTCATTTAAATACAAATTTAAACACTGGTTTTTCGTCTTAAAAGAATTTATGGAAATCAGAATGAAATTTTAAATTTTCGCCATTGTTTGTGAAATCCTTAAAATGAAATAAAATTCTTTCTGCCATGAAATCCTTAAAGGGATCGGCTAATGAATTCATAAGAAAATGTCATATTTTTAAATAATTAATTGAAGACATATAAGCTAGCATGTTCAAACAATTATTTTACCAAAATCAAAACAAAAACACACTGTTCAAAAAGAATTATAAATGCAAAAGCATAATTTTATGTTTATTTTTTTATTTTACATTGCCTCGTAAATATTATAGTCGGCTCTGATGGGTTATATTATGCATCGAGTGAGAAAGTATATATATATATATACACTGAAGTGACAAAAGTCATGGGATAACTGTTAATATCGTGTCAGTCCTCCTTTTGCCCGGCGAAGTGCAACAACTCGACGTGTCATGGAGTCTACAAGTCGTTGGAAGTAATCTGCAGGAATATTGAGCCATGCTGTCTGTAAAGACGTCCATAATTGTGAAAGTGTGGATGGTGCAGGAGTTTGGGCACGAACGGACCTTTCGATGATGTCCCATAAATGCTCGATGGGATTCATATCGGGTGATCTAGGTGGCCAGATCATGATCTGGAATTGTCCGGAATGTTCTTCAAACCAATCGCGAACAGTTCTGGTCCGTTAACATGGCGCATTGTCATCCATAAAAATTCCATCGTTGTGTGGGTACGTGAAGTCCATGAATGGCTGCAAGTGATCTGCAAGCAGCTGAACATAACCATTTCCAGTCAATGATCGGTTCAGTTGCACCAGAGGACCGAGTCCAAGCCATGTAAAAACAGCCCACACCATTATGCAGCCACCACCAGCTTGAACAGTGCCTTGCTGACAGTTTGGGTCCATGGATTCGTGGGGTCTGCGCCACACTCGAACTCTACTATCAGCTCGTAACAACTGAAATCGTGACTCATCTGACCACGCCACGGTTTTCCACTGGTCTAGGGACCAGTCGATATGCTCACGAGCCCAGGAGAATCGCTGCAGGCGATGTCGTGCTGTCAGTAAAGGCACTCGAGTCGGTCTTCTGCTGTCATAGTCCAAGGAAGACAAATTTCGCCGCACAGACCTATCGGACATGTCCCTCGTTCGTCCCACATTGATTCCTGCAGTTATTTGACGAAGTGTTGCGTGTCTATTAACATTGACCATTCTACACAGACGTCGGCGGTCTCGATCGTTAAGTGCAGGTGGTCGTCCACTGCGCTGTCCATGATGGGATGTGATAACTGAAATTTCATACTCTCGGCACACTCTTGATACTGTGGATCTCGGAATGTTGAATTACCTAAAGATATCCGCAAAGGGATGACTCATGCGTCTAGCTCCAACTAACATTCCACGTTCAAAGTCTGTTAATTCTCGTCGTGCCGCCATAAATCACGAAAAACCTGTTCACATGAATAACTTGAACACAAATGAAAGTTCTGGAAAACGTACTGCGCATTTATACTTTTTCGCTGCGATACTACTGCCACCTGTATATTTGAATATTGCTATCCCATGACTTTTGTCACTTCAGTGTATGTATATATATATATATATATATATATATATATATATATATATATATATAGTTATAGTTATAGTTATAGTTATATATTATAGTTATAACTGGGTTAACATACGTTACGTAGTAGATTTTAAAAAATTTATTCTCAATTTTCTCTGAGAATGTTTTTATGGCTGCTCCTATTATGTCAGCGCAATCAGTGTCCAAAAGTAACAACAGAACTTGCGAACAAGAGCGTTGATTTAATCAAATCAACATCACATTTTTTTAAAGATAAATTAGTTGAACTTCTTAAAAATATTTTTACTTATTTACTTTATATGTGTATTAAGGTTTATGAAGTTGCTTATTTTTTTTACCAACTTAATATTACTTTAAAAAATCAATTAAATGTCCCAACTAGTAAGAGAGCAAGTTGTAACACATTAGAATTTGTGAGATTTATCCTGATTTGGACTTGATTCTTGTAGTTAGACTTTCTGCTTTAAATATTAACATACTCCCTCCTCTATAATTATTTCCCTCTAACTGACCTCTAAGGTAAAGCATTACAAACCAGCCACGACATACTACTCAACTGACGGAGAACGGGCTTCAATGCTTGATTTGCCAAATGTGGGTACGAAATGTTTTCAAAGGGAACAACTTAAATTATTATTTGCTTGCATTATAGACAATTCAAATGCAGATTCCCTTTTACATTGATTTATTATATAATTATTTTCCTGTAAATCACTTGATGTAACTTATTAGAACTATACCGAATGATAATAAATGGAAATTTTAATGCAGTTTTGTTAATAAAAGGATGGCATTTTAAATATTGCTGCTCTTATTTTTACCTAACATTTGTTACAATTTGTCTCAAGTTCAGAGCAATTTTCAAAAGCCAAAAGTTTTTCAAAATATTTTTAGAGCAAAAAATCAATACAATTTATGAAAGCATTTTTTATTCATAAATACATATTTAATTACCCACTAAACAATCGAAATAGTAGTGATAATTAAGGAAATATTTTTTCAAATAATATTACAACTAGTCGCGGTGTCCCCTATTTTTTATTAATGATGAAGTTCTGATAATATATTAAATTCTAGAGCAAAACATTTCTTAGAGCTGCTAAGAATAGTAATTATATTAATCTTCCAATAAATACAGCTTTATAATAAAACGAAGTTTTGAAAATTGCATATGAAATCAGTTAGTTTAAATTAATATTCGCTATTATATGAGACAAAGAAAATTACAATTGCTTCCACTATTTTTAGCCATTAAATTGAATATTTTCTTTTTATATTTCATCAGTATATTAATTTTGATGTCAAAAAGTCAGATGCTATTTTTCGAATATCCGTTCTGTTATACTCGATCGTTATTTATTCCATAAATGGCATTCTTTCCAATATTTCTACTCATTGTTTAAAAACTATAGCAAATAAATTTTGCAAAGTAAATTATCTATTCTTTCATATACCCTAATTCCCAATTCTGTAGCTGCGAATTATAATCTATGTTTTAAACATACAACAAAATCTTTTAAACATACAAAAAAATAAATAAAAGCAGTTTTTTGAATTATTCAATATTTCTTTACTGCAGGAAAATACCATTATCAGAAATCACAAAAAGAGTAAAATGGGAAAAAAAGGGGAAAAAAATGAAAGTAATCCGATCAACGGTTTTTCATATTTGACCAAGAGAACTGCACAAAGAACACCTTATTTAGAAGAGAGCGCAAAAAGATCTAAAAAAAAGTATGCAAGACCATCCCCAATGCTTCCTAGAAAACAGCATGTTTTAGACCAAAAGAAGAAAAAGGAAAAATACAGTTAGAAAAAAATCAAACATTTTGTCGAAATATTGATTTCACTTCTGTGTGGCAACGCATATAATTCAAACCTTTCTACCAATACTTTCAGGCGCCTGAATAATGTAATACTTTATTTATTTATTTTGAATCTGCTATTTAAAGTAAACTTAATTCTTATCTAAAAGCACCACGCTCCGCTCTGACTGAAAAATGAGGGGAAAAAAGATGTTGAACGAATTATTTTTTTCAGCCGTTGAAACATGAATTCCAAGTTTTCATTTTTAATATCTTTTTAAATCTTTAATGCAAGAGTCGGAAAGTTTCAGAAATTTTTTTGAAAAATTTGACTTAGTTTTGCGTCACAAAAAGGAATACATTCCAGAAGCTTTTTGAAATTTTTATGAAAACTTAATACCGAATAGTAGAATTCACTTCAGATTTGTTTAATGTTTTTTTTAAAGGAAACAGCATTCATGACATTTTGAATACTAAGGAATACAAGTAAAAGAAGTTTTATGAAAAAAATAATGTTTGGCGTGTCCCAAAACAAACACACAGAATTCGTTTACAAACTTCAAAAGCTTATCAGACATAGAAAAACATGTCATTTTCAGAACATGATTTCAAAAAGCAAAGTGGAGTCTTATAACGAGGAATAAATATTAAAATGCAAATCTTGTGATGTAACTTAGGACGGAAAATCTCTCGAACACTTACTTCAGGTACTCAAAAGTTGTCATTTTTATATGGATAATGTATTTTACTCAATTATATATATCCCACAATACATTAACTTCTTTAAAACGATAGGACAATTTTATACAATGGCCGTTCCTTTCTTTCCTCAACCATATGTTTGGCACAACTTAGCCAGTAGATGGCGCTTGAGTTTAAACCCCACAAGCAACCAACCAATCTTCTTTTTGTCGGAACTAGTTTTGAAAAGAAAAATTGAGTCCTTTTCTTCTTCAAACATATGTTGAGCACAACTTATACAATAGATGGCTCTTGAATCACTAAAACTCGCATCTAACTAAGCAGTCCTTTTTTCTTGGGCAGGCACACGGTTTCTAAAAGTTGAGTCCTTCTTTTCTTTAACCACATGTTTGGCATAAAGTAGGCAATAGATGGCTTTTGCTTCACTAAAGCCCACAAACAACCTACTATTCCTTTCTTTCTGGGTAAGTACATTTAAACGTGTTCTGTAATCATTCTTCTTATCTACAATGATTTTGTTTACTCTGACTTATAATCCTATCATCACTTCCTTGAAATAAAAGAATACCACTAACGCAATTTTATAGTAATGATTTTTCAAAATCGCATCTGCTTCACCGTATAATCCCATCTAGTTGCATTCTAATTTATATACTATACATAGTATGAAACCCAAGTGATACTCCAAAACTCACGTTATCATCGTCAATAAAAAGTAAGCAAGGTATTGGAAATCTACATTCCTTAATGCATCAGCTAAATTCCAATAAACCTTAAAATATCTTTATAGGTTTCAAGTATATTAACTAGCTCATGGTGGTCAACAAATGACACATTTTATAGAGATGTGACTAGTGTACTGTTAAACTTACAAAAATATTTATATCTTTTTATATGATTGGACGCATCCCGAAACAGAAAGTGTAACCCCGTTACCAATGATGACTATCAGAATTCAACCCTAGTCTTAGCCTCTGCGCTGTCATAGTGATAATAATATAACAATCGTTGCAGGGAGGGGATAATTCTATTATTCCAGCAATTACAGCACAACCACTGGGTAGTTGCGCTGTAATTAGCGGCCCCGTATATTTGTGTGCAATAAGGCTCACTTGCCGAACTACTTATTCTTTTGTGATTGGATGTACCTCCTATATAAGCGGTTACATAATGCCGGTGATGACCATCAATAATTCAATTAGGTACAGTCAACCTTTGTTCCCGCCTTCTTACTGTCATATTGATAGGCATTCAACAAACGCCGATATGTGTTGAAGTGCAGGGAAACTCTGTTAGCGTAAACGTGTGTATGCATGTGTTGTCAAATTACTTACTCTTTCTTGATTGGATGTACCTCTTACAAAAGCGGTTATACTATGTTCGTGATGACATCAAGACTCAACCAAGTCGAGTCAACCTTAGCCTCCGCCTCCTTGCAGTCATGATATTAATCATTCAAATATTTCAAATGCTTTTTTTCAAGGCGAGGATAGCTTCATTTTGATTTTTTACTATGTCTTTTATATTACGTATGGCTTAAGTAAGCTTTACAATCAGCCAGTCAATCAGTAAATCTAGTATTATTACGCATGTACGCAATATATAACCCAATTAATCAATCCAGTAATACTACGCATGCGCAGAAACTGAAAAACAGCAAATACTTGTCTGGCTGTGAGAAGTACTTGGTATTTTCTGTACTTCCGGTGTATGCACAATCTTACTGCTGAGCATGCGTGAGCTAACTGAATTTCATAATTCGTTGAATGTAACCCCATTTTTAATGAGGATAATCGTCCACCTGGATGGTTGTGCTGTAATAAATTTGTATTCCAATTTAACCCTATATTTTTAAATCATATACTTAAACGATATTTTATTGCAATCACTTTTTGTGTTTGCAATCTCACGATTATTGATTTTTAAAAAAAGCGACTTAATTCTGTATCTGCTTGTTGCAATCAAAATTTGTGAAAGACATTTTGAGACACTCTGTATCTATTGTTAAAAATATTTGAATTATTCTCAGGAACAGCCTAGCAATATCTGTAATATTAAAAAAGTAAATAACCATATTGAAAGTAAACTTCAAATTAAATGATTTTGTATTTATAAATTACAAGAAGTAGAAAAATAAAACAGTTTTGAAAATAAAACAGCTTTATTCATATATATTTTTAAGTTTATTCATATAATATAATAGAGAAAAGAATTAATCATTGCATGAAATGCATAGCTTGAAGATGCAAACGAAAATCATAGGATTTCTTGAGATAAATACATACAAATGCATGAATAATAATAAGTTAACTAATGATTTAATAAAAATAACGTATTAATAATAATGTTTAATAAGAAACAAAAATTATTTATTTACATTATTTTAAATTATAGTTAAAATAGATCTTTCATGAATAAAAGTAATCATTACAATGAACCTTTTAAGACAGAAAAAAGTTAAGACAATAAAATTAATTAAGTATAAAAGTTTTAGAAACAAGTATTTGTTGACGTTGGACATTAAATATAATTTTATTACTTTAATGAAAAGCAAACAACTAATATTTCAAAATTCTTTATTCGATAAATACAATTTTTTGCCTTTAGCAGGTTCTTTTTCAGAAAAAGATTATCAATAAAGATGTGACTTAAAAGCATATATTCTGCTCATGTATGAAATATCATATAATAGAAAGCATTAAAGTGATGTATTTTTTAAAGGTAGCTACAAAATTTCGCTTAAAATTACTCTTAAAAGTGAACATTTTTATGACCCAATGTGCTTGAAAAAAAGGAAATATCTTTAAATATCGAACAGATGTGTGAAATCATAAGAAATCTTCTAAGCCATACCTAATTTCAGTATTCATTTTTTTTAATTTTTAAATTTTAAATTAGAAAAATATTTTTTTTTTGCATTTTACCTAAAACCGTTGCAGTAAAATAACATAAGGGGATATAGAAGGTATTAAAATTTACCGTAATAAGTAATTGCAGAGCAGGTACCGTTATATCAATATACAGACTGAGAAATGAGATTCTGTGCCTATATATACCGGTCAAAACATCTACAACCACGTATCCAAGAAGACAAATTCAGTGTGGGTGTGTCTAGAAAACAGTCAATACTAGCTAAAATCTTGAAAAAAGTCAAGGAAATGTGCTTGATATACTATCTGAAGGTCAATAAATATTAATTCAATTAAGTTTTTCTGCATTCTTTTCATTTTTAAAAAATTTTATTTTCAATATCTTGGAATATTTTTATGGATATAATGTCAATAACGTTAAAAAAATTTAAATGACACATATTGTACCAAAGTTTTTGCTTATTTTCTCTCCTACATAATTTTTTATTACTTTTTTTGCGTTTTCAACTAATTTTTAATATGTTTTTTTTTATTTTCTTATATATTCAAACTTCCATATCATCAGTGATTTATAAAATTGGTGCTGAAACATATTGCAACATATATTTTTATTCATCTTAGCTAACTTTGAATTTTACCTTTATTCCCTCTCACAAACTTCACATCTGTATAATTTGCAAAACTTTCTCTTTCTTTCTTTTTTTTTCCAAATAAATCCAAAACACCGAAAAAAATTGAAAATAGATGTGAAATTAATTCTTCATTACCAAGGAAGACATCAGAAAATCTGATTTTTTTAATTAGTGATTTTTACTACATAAGATATGTATTCTATTAGAAGAATTTTACAGAAATATTTTACGAATAAGAAGTTAGACACATTTTTATTCATAACTTTTTAATAAGCAAAGGTAGTTATCATTTTTTCTATCTAGAGAATTCCTAAATGCGTTTTTTTTTAAGTTAATAAAAGGCGTTCCCTATTCAAACTGGCAAAAGCAACGGAGCGTTTAAGTGCAAAATAAATTACTCACATTTAAACCTTCTATGTGACATTGATCTTCCTTGACTTATGGAAAAAACAGCGTTATTTGAACGTATTCTCGAATCATGAGTTGGAATTTTTTTCTGTAATCAGTGCCTTCTGTGACAATATGTATCTTTTATCTTTCTTGCACTTTTGGGTAGAATGTTCAGTTTATTTTTATTTCATCTTTAATACTTGGAAAACCTTTAAATAGTTGAATTCCAGCTTGTTCTCGGAATATTTGAGAATAATACTAACACTTAATTGGGGTGGAGAAATTTTAGGACTTAACAGAGGAGATGCGGTCTACCAAACCGCATTTCATTTACACTCAAATTAAATTTTCTAATAAATGTATTGGTATGAAAAACTGCCGATACATTTTTCAGATATTTTTCTTGGTATGTAGATATGTTCTAGAAATTTTTCAAAATATTATCATCGAAAAAAGTAAATGCGTCAATACATTTTCTTCTCAAATTACATATTACAATAAATAATATTCTAGAAAAAACATATTACAATGGGTAAAATTAGCTCTTTTTTGTCGACTTGTGTGACTTTCATAGCACGATTTTTCTTGGGCATTTTCCCGCTGGTGTGGTGTTGTGTGGATAGGGGGTTGCCAGTTCATTTGTCGTCCTCGTCATCTGATCTTGGTTCAAAATTACGAGGTCCGTCCCAAAATACCCCACGTGTTGCTTTAAACGGGACGTTAATATAACTAAACTAAACTAAACTAAACTTCTTGGGCATTTTAAATAAACAGGTTAAGAACTAGTATATAATTCACGCTATAAATTCTGTATACATTTCTCTTGGTATGTTAATATATTTTATTAATTTTTCAAAATGCATTATCACTAGAGAAATTAATTATGTTTGAACATACATATCAGAATCAATTGAATGCGAACTTTCATCGAAAAACTTTTCTGAACAATTTTCCTTGTCATTAAAATTATTTTCTATTTCATTTCAAAGTGTCTCGGGCATTACTTCAATCATAGTAAATTGGATGACATTCGGGGGCATTTAAGATTTAGCTCCATCTGCTAAGCCTTGTTTCGTACTGGGATACTGACAGAGAGGTGCTGTTTTAGAGATCACACTAAAAGAAATAATTGCATTATTTTTTAAAGCATCCACTGAAACCGGTTAAAGAGCACGTGTATTGAATGTCACAAAACAAAAAGCTACAGAAGCATTCCATTCAATATAGCTAAAAGTAGAATAGGGGCTACTGACAGCCCACCGTGTGTGGTCTGACAGACTGTACGCCGTCAGTTAAGAGATGACTTTTTAAGGGATAACTTTTTCTCCAGGCACAAATCCATAAGATAATTAAATTTGTCATTAAAAGTATAGATCTTTTCTTGCCTCCTTAGCTCTCAACATCAAATGTCGTATTCACAAAGACTGAGAATGGAAAAAGCCCCATAGTTTCTTCACATATATTTGTTTCATAAATATCAATCAGAGTTATTCTTTGTTTCCACTGACCAAATTATTTTCCATTTAATTTTTATAGCTGCATTCACATCTACTATATCATGATAACAAATGAACATAGAATTCATACATTTTTTCATACATTTTATTTTTCTGCTTATTATTATTCCAAACAATTTTTATTTCATTTTTCAAAATTGAAAATCCTTGTGAACTGTGTTATTTTTGTATTTTTACAGTAAATATTTTGGCATTTAATGAAATTCCCGTAACTTACTCATCAAACTGTTCTTTATCAGATTCGGACTCGAAACGTTGGGGTTCATAGCCGTGTGACATAACTCCTAGACCAAAAGTGTAAATCTGGGCTGGAGGTTTTTATGTGGTTTATGAACTTACCAGCACATCACTTCCCTTCCAGTCAGTTGTGATGTTTTTGAGGGCAACGAACATTTTAATCGAGCAAAGCTTTAGGCGAATTTCCCTACCTGTAGAGGGCGCCCCAAAACATTTGTTGCATTTCTTAGTTCAGAACCAGGGTCGCCAATGTACATCAGAAGGCTGCGTGCTCAAATCACGTCCGGGTCACCAAAGTGCTTTCTCAGGTTCGAATTCGGAACGTTGTGGTTCATAGCTGTGCGACATAACCCCTTCCATTCTGGTCTGGATGTTCTTATGTAACTTATAAATGTAACATCACAAAACCATTTAGAGATCAGAATAATTATGAATACGAGGGTATGAGACGGCATTCTGTTTTGTAGTAAAAGCTAAACTGAAAATACTTTATTATGTATGCATAGGTGAAAAATGGAAAAAAAAGCTATGCCGATAATTTAAATTCATTTAAATGAGCAACTCTTAGTTTTACTGATTTATTTCCTTGAAAACACCGCAGCATTCAAATGACACACAAACGCCAACTTCAAAATAACCCCTTTCTTTTTTTTTCCTTCCTTCGCCGAACAATGACTTTAAAAAAAGTGCCCCCACACCGTGATAACCTCTCAGATGAAATATTTCCAGGAAGAAATCTTACACATTGCTCAAGATGTCGCGTCTTTTTTTATTTCTACCCTATACCCCAACCTCAATTTAGCGTGCCAATGTTACTACCTAACCTCCCTTTCGAAGCGTCATAAAAGATCTGAAGAGAAGCGGGAAAAAAAAGATCTTCATCTTTTAACTTTCTTTTGCAGACAATCATCAGCAAAAGAAGCCGCTTTGACTTTTCCGAAACTTTTATCTTTTGGAAGAACAATTCGCGTGCTGAGAAGGATGTTATTTTTAGAAACGTAAATGAAATAAAAAAGGGGGGGGGAAATATTCAATATTCCCCATTTAGATAGTGTGTGTGTGTTGATTTAAGAAAGTAATTTTGTAAACAACCATGATTACTCTGAAATGTCTCTGAGAAAATTTTGGATCTGTTCCAGAAAGAAGTGAACTATCGTTCTAAGACGTGAAAGTAATTTGTAAATTTTATTATGTCTTGCTTTAATTTTATTTAAGCCAAAAAAAAGATTCAGAAAAGTATTTTATATAATTCTTATTGATTATCTGTTATCAGATTGTCATTGGTAACATTTCTTTTAGCTTCATTACTTTATGTATAGTTAATTTGTTTTTCGAATAATTTTATTATGAGAAAATTCGACAATATTTTATTCCACGAATTTCAACCAAGTTTTTCCTTGTAAAAATACATGTTCAATTAAAAAAAATAAACATAAAACTTAAGAATTTCTTGACATTTAACTTTTAAATACTTGATTACTTACTTTGAATATTTTAAAAAGAAATCTTATATTATAGGAAAATAGTCCTAATTATTTTTAAAAATAAATTTTAAAAATCTAAGGAATGATATAGTGTATTTATTTTGGAAAGGTTGTACGAAGACTTTTGGCAACATATTATATTTTCCAAAAAACTAGAATATATCTAGTATCTATAAGTTTTCAAATACAACATGAAACATTGATAACTTACCTGACAACAAAAGAGAACTAATTTTTTAACAATTAGATTGATAATTTTTATAGGAAATACAATAGACACTGTCTCTTCAGGTAACAACCCTCAACTTCATTTAATACCATATTCAAACATAAAATTAAAAAAAAAAACGATACAATTCAACCGCCAAAAGCAATGTCATTTTTTTTCTTTCACACACGATTTATTGTCTATGGTTACTCAGGTTCTTTAATATAGTTAAGTGAAACCGGATGTAGACAACTGGTAATAATATAGTGCTTTCAAGTGTTAAAATAAGTAAAGTAACATGCTGTATATAATAATCTAAACAGATTATTAAACCTTATTAAAAATTAACGATATCGAAAACACAAAAGAAAAATTTTAGTTAAATAACTTTCAACAGCGCATTTTATATTTCATATTCATTTTTCTTTGTGAATTTATTAAATCTTTACAATTCTATTGGGTCGTTCGGAAAGTCATTTCGTATTTTTGTGTCAAAATGAAAAGAAATTTTCGTTTAATGAATAAATTATTTATTAAATTATAAAATTGCCATTCTGGTCTAATACCTTTTGCCATTCTGGTCTAATACCTTTTGGTAGTAACATGATTACACGCTCATAAAAGTTTTGATCTTTGCTGTAAAAAAAACTGATCGAGGTGGTTTTTGGCCTCCTCATTTGAAGGAAAAATTTTGCAAATCAGTTCTGGTACTGATGTACTGTTAACACATCTTCTCCACACATATTGGCTAATTTATTTCTGGCTTGAACAGCATTTTTACCTTTTATAGCAAAAAAGAAAAAAATGACGAAAATGCTGTTTATTGCTCTCCATATTTAAAAGGGCACCATCCAAAAACTACTGCGAAGAATCAGCTGCACTTTTTCATACTCAAGCCTTGCTATATCAGCTCTTAAAACATAAAATGATTTTGCGGTTTAAGTACGAAATTGGGTGCGAAAAATGCAATTAAATCCTTTGTCAGGAAAAAACGAAATTACTTTCCGAACAACCTAATATTTTGTTTCAATATCTATTTTAGTTGTCATTTTGAAATGACATATTTTTTCTCCGTGTTTCAGATTCCGAAACTTACCAATTTGTTGTTCGAACTCACTGACAGTCTGTTTGAAGTGTTAGACTGAAAATAGAAACCAGTTCCTTCCAGCTGACTTTATGGATTAAAAAAAGTTGTTACTATTTTTTTTCCAAATTCTTTAAAGGAAAAAAGAAGAAGAAGAAATATTCTGGATCTCAAATTTTGCCCCAAAAGAAGTCATGATTAATAAAATCTTCTACTTTTTAATTGGACATACTTATAATTTAATATAGTTCAATAAATGATGCAGAAATATTGCATTTTAATGAGAAAAATTCATTTTAAAATGATATACCATCTGAAATTATTGAAAATTATTTGTAAAAATGCCTTACTGTGCTTAGTAACTAGTACATAAAAGAAACTTTAGCTATGAAAAAAAAGGCTCTTAATATTTTGTTTCAATTTGATAAAAAAACCACTTTGAAATAACAATTTCTACCACAAGGATTAAACTACGATATTTCCACCATCATTTTTGCTTGGCATAATTCGATTAGAGTGTTTTTAATAGTCCTTTTAAAAGTTTTTTTTATTTTTATTATCAATTCCATATTTTATATAGATACCTTTTTTTTAATTGTTTGCTTTCAACTAAGAAATCGTTATAAATTTTAAATATATTGATGCTTATCTCCTTTTGTCTTTTTAAAATTCCCTCATAAATTAATATTTTTTTCAATGATAGAATTTTTATTCAGCAATGCAATACAATTAAAATGAGAAACAACTTGTTTTGCTGCTTTTCTTAAATTTAATTTTATTTGAAATTCGATTACATTAGATAACTCCGATGTTCTTATACCGTAGAAACTCATTTTAAGCTTTTTGTTGCTTGGTGATGTATTTCTGTTGGTCTGTGTTATTAATTTAAGAGTTAAATCAAACTTTATCATCAATAATAACTATATGTCTACTTTCATTTTAAATGCCTCAACTTTAAATTCTTGTAATATTCCATAGCATTTACTATTCAAGCCTTACAAAAGTTGATGGATGATTTAAAATGAATTTCATACAATAAAAGAAAAAACAGAAATATTTGAATTTTTGTTGAATAAGAATATCAGAAAATCAAAATACATGACAAAGAAACTTGTTTGAATATACAAAGGCAGTTTTTTTTTTAAATCTAAATTGATAATCAACGGCATATCAATGGATATGATTACAGACTTATCAAACAGATATGAAGACTTAAATCTCACTTAAGACTGTTAAAGCATGTTGGTAGCAATGGAACATTAATATACTTATTCTTGAGCAGCACTTTGCCACTTTTTCTCCAAAGCAGTAAGAAGATGCTGGAGGAATTGAACGATTAGCGCATGTACTTTTAAAGCGCAATAACGTTTTTCAACAGGTCATATTTTTTTTCATGATCTTGCTTGCATCAAAAGAAATCAAAAATTGCTATCACAGCTCCAAATTATTTTTGAAATATTCTTTAATTTTGGGAATAGGGTAATAAAGGTTTCATAAATAGATGCCTATTTTTGAAAAAAAAACATGAACATTTATGCAAATGCAGCTAATAGGCAAAATTAGATAGACTTAATATTTTGCGCTCAGCTACCATCTCGATATAAGATGATTAAGGATTTATTTCCTGGAAAAATTGGGGAAGGTGTTTCTCCATTTAAAAAAAATAACACATTTGGTAGCTACCATAACAGAAATAAATAAAATCGATTCAAAATATTAAGACTATCCAAGCTCTAAAATTTGGTGGCAAATATCAGAGTATTTGCATAAGAATCTTAGATACTTTTCGATTACGATATATTAAGTTTTTAACTGTAAACTTCTGAAACAAATATCACATGTGGTCATCCACTGACAGAAAATTTATTAAAACCTTTCATGTTGGAAAAGATAAGGAAGGTAACCAAGGGAAGCGATAGAAATTACTTTATTGGATAGATGATGAATGAAAGAAGACGATGTATTCTGGGGAATCATGTAACTCTTAATTTTATTCGGAAAACATTCTTTTTCCGTCAATGTAGTTCAGTGTTCTGATTGGCATGGTACGACAAAGAGTGTGTTTTGTTTGTTTACTCTGGCATGCTGTCATTTTTGGGAGAAAATATATCATCATAAAGCTACATACATATTTTTGCTAATTATATCAATCCTGCAATTCTGAACTATTATTGAGAAAATGACGGATATTGCAGGAATGCTAAAACTCTCCTTAGTTAAGATGTTGAACACCCTTAGTGTTCCAGCATCTATTTTATGTTCATAAAATTCGTACGAACTTAGAAATGATTCGTAAATGTTATAATAATTTTTAAAAGCCCTTTAACTTTGTTTGTACAATGCCATGGTTATCTTAGATGTAAATGGGATACATCATCTTGTAGCCTCCCATTCTAAAAGCATTTATGTAACCAAGCAATTCTAGAAAATGGCGAGGTATCGAATTAAAGATTCGATATCTGTAAACATTCCATGTAAATTTAATATCCAGCTCATTGTGATAAATACCTTTCTCCACCAATTTTATTTGATAGTCTGAAAAATAAATTATTCTGAGAAAGTCGCGATCTTCACAAAGAGTTGTGGATTTTTTCCCCTAATTATCGTATAAAACAGTACATACATTAATATTGTATTGTACAGATCATAATATTTCTGATAGAATGTGAGTCAAAAATATAATCAACCAATAAAAATAGTAGTGTATTTTTAAGTCATGAAATGAAATAATAAATTATAAAAATAAATGAAATTTAGTAAAATGAAAAAATTCATCTTATATTTTCTTAAAGAGTTTATATGTATTGCTCCGCGAACAATTTTATTAATTTGATCAGAGACCTGATATCATTATAAAATGAAATAAGAAGTACTATTGAAAGGAAAATAATATTTTTTATTTTAAAACATCATTTTTTATCTCTGATTTATATTTATTTCTCTGTATAATTCTATCTTGCCCAAATATTTTAAGGTATTTCAAACATACAATAATTTAAATCAAACAATTCCCCGTAACAAGAAATGTATTGAATGTCCCGAATAAATTGCTCCACAAACGAAATGTTTGTGCCTCATTTGCCGAATTTGCAAACAGGAAATGGAACACAATGCAAAGATGTATCAAATTACGAATGAAATTTATTTTAAAGAATTTACCACATGACAGGAAAATATTTTCAGAATACGAAACTATCTGTGTGGTATACATTTTTTGAACACACCAAAATCGAATCATTTCACTGCAAATGTAACATCAAAATTTTTACAAGAGTGTCCCATTTTGTATAAAATAACGCAAAAGAGTCCACAATTAATTATAGATGTTGTAATTAATGAATAATTCTACAATCAAAAGTGTGACTAAAATAGATTTAAAACACAAAATATGATAAAGATAAATCGCATAAATAAGGATTTGATTAAAATTATTAACTAAAAGAGATTTATTAAATATTGTAAAAATCATTGGATTTGTAGATATATTGCAATTCTACTCATAATAAGAAAGAATGTGTTTTTATCTGATTTTTAGTGAATTTTCCAGCATTATTCATTGTAAACTGTTCAACCTAAAAGTACAAATTTAGTTGAAATTGGTTTCAAATATAGGAAATTGCATTTTTACTATAATTATAATTCCTAAAATTTATGAATAATTTGTGTTTCTCATGGTAATATTCCTATGCAAAACTAATTTATAATGTTTTGAAATTTATAAAAATGTTTTGTTTTGCAAACGTCCCATATAAGTTATAATTACTTTTTTAAATTAAATTTTCAGTTAAAATATATTATATTTTGTTTCATCTTCGAAAGAAAATTCAATTTTCGCTAAGAAATTCAAAATACATCTTTTCTTTCACCGCAGATTTAATCACGAGGTGTTCAGTCAATGTTGAATGTGGAATTACAGCGTAAGGAAACATGCAGTTAAATTACAGGAAGAGTTAAATTATTAATATCACTATGCTGTAAAGCAACATAACTTCAATAAGAAACATTGAAATATTTTGAAAATTCGACGGATCTAACGTTTATCATGATTTCACAATAAATACACTGAAGTGACAAAAGTCATGGAATGACTGTTAATATCGTGTCGGTCCTCCTTTTTCCCGGCGAAATGCAACAACTCGACGTGTCATGGAGTCCACAAGTCGTTGGAAGTCCTCTGCAGGAATATTGAGCCATGCTGTCTGTATAGACGTCCATAACTGTGAAAGTGTGGATGGTGCAGGAGTTTGGGCACGAACGGACCTTTCGATGATGTCCCATAAATGCTTGATGGGATTCATATCGGGCGATCTAGGTGGCCAGATCATGCGCTGGAATTGTCCGGAATGTTCTTCAAACTAATCGTGAACAGCTCTGGACCGGTGACATGGTGCATTGTCATCCATACAAATCCCATCGTCGTGTGGGTACGTGAAGTCCATGAATGGCTGCAAGTGATCTGCAAGCAGCTGAACATAACCATTTCCAGTCAATAATCGGTTCAGTTGCACCAGAGGACCGATTCCATGCCATGTAAAAACAGCCCACACCATTATGCAGCCTCCACCAGCTTGAACAGTGCCTTGCTGACAGTTTGGGTCCATGGATTCGTGGGGTCTGCGCCACACTCGAAGTCTACCATCAGCTCGTAGCAACTGAAATTCTGACTCATCTGACCAAGCCACGGTTTTCCACTGGTCTAGGGACAAGTCGATATGCTCACGAGCCCAGGAAAGTCGCTGCAGGCGATGTCGTGCTGTCAGTAAAGGCACTCGAGTCGGTCTTCTGCTGTCATAGCACAAGGAAGACAAATTTCGCCGCAAAGTCCTATCGGACACGTCCCTCGTACGTCCCACATTGATTCCTGCAGCTATTTGACGAAGTGTTGCGTGTCTATTAACATTGACCATTCCACACAGACGTCGGCGGTCTCGGTCGTTAAGTGCAGGTGGTCACCCACTGCGCTGTCCATGATGGGATGGGATGCCTGAAATTTCATACCCTCGGCACACTCTTGATACTGTGGATCTCGGAATGTTGAATTACCTAACGATATCCGCAATGGAATGACCCATGCGTCTAGCTCCAACTAACATTCCACGTTCAAAGTCTGTTAATTCTCGTCGTGCTGCCATAAATCACGAAAAACCTGTTCACATGAATAACTTGAACACAAATGAAAGCTCTGGAAAACGAACTGCGCATTTATACTTTTTCGCTGCGATACTACTGCCATCTGTATATTTGCATATTGCTATCCCATGACTTTTGTCACTTCAGTGTATATCTTCCTTGGGAGAATTATTAATAAGCTATACTAATATGAAAGATCTATAGGTTAGAAGTTATTACTAGCTCCAAACTGCTCCAAAGGTCGCTAATCCTTAATAAGCTGAGAAGGCTTGTATGTTTCTTGAACTCCATTCATTTCAATGATATATTTTTCTTCAGGAATTATTATGGTGCAATATTATTTTTATTTATTTGATTATTTAGTAATTTATTTCAAGAATTTGGTGAATTATTAATTTTTAAACCTCCATGAGTAAGAAAAGCATAATTTGGGGACAATATATATTTGATAGCATTATAACTTAAGAACACTTCAAGCTACGATGTTGAAATTTTGTATATAGCCTTCTCAACAAATTAGAAAATATAAAATTTAGCAAAAAGTATTCATTACTTTTATTATTTACTTTTCATTTAGTTTATTTAGCTATTACCTTTATTTATTATTTTTATATTTGTATATTTTTTATTGAACAAGATTTATTCAAAACGAAGATGATCCCTAAGCTTGACCAAATAAAAGGGAATATGTAACAAAAAAGCATAGATATAAATAGTTGAAATTGGATACATGTATTTAGCATTTAAATTTGTAGATCTGAACTGATATTTGAAATCAAGAAGGAGAAGACTATATGTCAACTCAATCTATTCCGTACATGTGAATGAGATAAATACAGCATTCAAATATTCCAATTTTTACTCAAATTTGGAACTAATTTTTGTGGTTAAAGTTGTAGCTGTACTTACAGCGTTGATTTCAATCAGTCGGAATAAAATTATCCACAATATATATAACATTTTTTTCTGTTTTTTATGTATATATCCCATGGTGGTATTCAATTGTCAAAGATCTCAATCTAACAATTTCCTTCGATACTATCAAAAATGTTCCAATAATAATTTATGAATGTTTGAAAACCCTTAACATATTTTAAATCATAATCTCAAATCTGAAAAAAATGATAGTTATGTATACAATAAAAAAACAGCAAATTTTTATACTTATCATTAGCATTTCCATTCGTATTTTCGCCCTAATTATTGCTAAAATTAACTATCTCTTTGGTAAAAAAAATTGGCAGTAGAGTAAATTGCTTCAATTTACAAAGTGAAAGTCAAACTAAAAGAAATTCATAAAAAAGAAATTGTATGTTTCTCCTCAGTCTTCCTCTATTTATTGAAACTATACATAAATCAACATACATGTATGTATTTGCATGAATATACATATATATACCAATATACATGTACATAAATATGCATTATCTGAAATAGACTTATCAAATTGGAGACATTAATACTTCAAAAACTAAGCATCTTGCCATATTTTTAAATTTTAATTAAAAATTAAAAGTGAATTTAATTTACTAAAATTAACTAATTCCCAAAAATATAATAGCAAAAAAAATTTTTTTAACCTCGTTTTACTATTCAAAAAGTTGTTTTTTAAATATAAAACTTTATTATTATTCAGTTTTTATTAAGTTAGGAAGATATTTTGAAATAATATTCAACAACTCTTTCTCATTACCATCATTACAATGAAATACTATTCATGTCCATGTTTGTAGAAATATTAAATTACGAAATTTCCTTCGGTTGTTGCATGTTAAAGAAAAACGATTTAGTTAATTACCAAGACAAATTAAATGGGTAGCAAAAAAGTGAATTAATAATATCTTCAAAATCAAAGTATGATTACAAAATAGAAAATTTGCTCAGTAAAGCTTTAAATGTCACTTTAATGCCATAGATTTGGATTCCTCAAAGATGATCCATGTACACAACAAGCAAAATAGGTTTAAAAGTATAGAAATTAATTTCTGCCAGAATTTCATTCTTAAAAATAATTAATTGAAGGAATCAATGAACTATAGACAAGTTATTAAATTGAAATTAAACCCAACCAATAATCCGGGGAATCAATCGATCGCAAAAAACAGCTACTTATTGCTTTATTACATACATTTCAGTGTCTATATCTTGGAATGATGGTAAATATCAATTTTAAATACATTTAATAGTTACCAGATATATATTCTTACTCAGTTTTGTATACAAATTATTACTGGTGAACATTTACTAATTCAGAAATGTTATAGGCCACATAAAGATTATTTTCAAATAAACTTGACTTCACGACGACCTATGTCATCAAAACCAACAGTAAGCACGTTTCCCAAAATGGATAAAATCCAGATCTTGGGAGCAAATATGAACCTATTATCGCTACCAGTGGATTACCGCTGTTAGAAATGACATGAATCATGTGGCTCGATGGATTCAGGAAACGAGGTGACCAGCGGGGGATAACTGCCCATTCCTTTGGGAAGAGTGTCCAGATAACTTGGAGGCAAGTTCTCATTTATGCGATTAGAGAAAGTTTTCTCGCACGAGATAAGCTTTCTTGTCAGAATGAAAGCCAATAACATAATTCAAGGGTAACTGAATACGTATAAATTTGCTTTTATCCTCAATTTATATGTATCTATTTTTTCCATGTTTATTATTATTACATAAAGAAATAAATATGTGTTTTCTAATTTCCTTTGAACTACTATTTGTAGATTTTGAGATCTAGATATCGCTTGCTTTCTATGGAAGAAAATATATTTTGACGGTTCCTGGATAAAGGTATTATATAGTATTTGCTTTTTTTTTACAATTTATATGCATGCATTTTTTATATGTTAATCATTAATGTACTATGTAAAAAATATATTTTTACTAATTTCCGTAAAACTACAATTAATAATTTTTGCTATCTAATTATCACTCTTGTTTTTATGGTATAAAAAAAGCTTTGTTTAAAGGTTCCTGGATTAAGGTACAATATGTATAAACCTGCTTTTGTTTTCAATTTATATGTATTTAGTTTTTCCTTTCAACATTTTTGTTATCATCTCAGAACAGGATTTTTTGGGGGCTTGAGGTTTTTAAAATATCAAAATGCGCAGCTAAAAAATGGTTGAAGCCTCAAAATGTGCAGGCAACAAATTGGCAATTTATAGCTTTTGAGGCATCCATTTTTTGTTTTTAGTGTTACTGGGAAATATTGCAAAAGGTTATCATATTGGGGATTTATCGCCAAATAAAATTACAATTGGATTTTAAAATGATTTATTTTCTGTTTCTTACGAATTGTCTTCATTAATTTAGGTCATTAACCAGTTTAAACTGGTTTGAAACAATCGCGGGACTATCAAATTACTCGTATGTCGGTATTTAGAAAAACATTGATTTTTTCCATCCCCGATAAAAAAGTCCGTGATTCTTTCAAACCGGTTTGAACTGGTTAATGACTGGTTTGACTGGTTAATGACTGGTTTGAACTGGTTAATTAAGACAAATAGAGATTTAAAAATAAGAATGTTTTCATATGATAAATTGAAATTGGCTGTATAGTAGATTTCATTTTTTAAAGATTTTTCTTTTTTCTTTTACTATATGTTGTAATAAATATAAACTTATCCGATTTCCTTTAAACTACTATTAATAACTTTGGATATCAAGTCATCGCTTGCTTCTAATGAATTTTGCTAGCCTCTTAACAATACTGAAATAGATATTTTTGTTGCATTCTAAACAAAGGATATTTTTGTTGTAATAAATAAGCATTACTGATTTAGTAAGCTCTTTTTTCAATTTGGCGCTTAAAGTCAATAATCCAGAATATTACACGGCAAATAGGGTTAGTAATCCAAAGAGTGGTAATCTATAAGGGAATTTTAAATGTTTTTTTGAGTATTTAAATAGATAATTGAAATTATTTAATATTACAAAGAATAACAGTCAAAATCTCAACCTAAAATGCTAACTCTAACATGACATCCATTCTAAACTTTTAGTTTGAATATAATATAATAGTGTATCATAAATAATCAAATAGTAAAAATAATTGAACATATATGTAAAATATTTCTAATCAAACCTTAATCTGTTAAGTGAAAGGCTTTTTAAACCCACGTATTTTTTTCTATGTTGCGGTCTCAAACCTGTTTTATTTAAGATAGCAACTCAGCAGACACTTCAATTTTAAAAAATAAAATAATGATCAATTGGCAGAATATATCATCTTCCTAATTCTACAGATGACGCTGTCGAAAGTCATACTTTCTGAGGAATTATGGTATTGTGTTGATGAAAGTTATGAGCGTAGTAGCTGGCATATTAGCACAATGACAGAATAGTTGATTTTAAAAATGATTTTAAATAGAATTTTAACCAATTTAATTATGATGGATATGGTTCTTTTTTTTTTCATATATATGTAAATTTGTTTATGTTACGAAGGATGAAGCAAAAAAGAAAGTTAGCAAACAGCAGTACTTGGAAAGTAGAAATTTCGAAATGTTGTTACCCAGAATGGAAGCAGATGGCCTTAGACTTGTCTCTCGAGCGTTTATTGTAAGTACTGAGGCCTGAAACAGCAACACTAATAACAAGACATCTAGAGAAGTATTCTCACACAGAGGTGCGAGCCGTGATACCAGGATGACAGATAGGGATGTTCGAAAAGTATCCTAGAACTGTTTCGATAGATAGGGGCCTGATTATTACCAAGACAGATCAAAAAAATTTTTTCAGTAATGTGATAAATGCCTCAACAGGTTTGGTTATTAGGAAGAGGAATGATTGCCATGTATGTCTTAATTATCATTTGTGTCCTTTGTCTATTGTTAATAAAGCATTTTTCCTTTGCCTTCTAATTTTTTTGGGGATCACACCTTGTAATTTATTTTGTTCCACTAAATAAATAACGCCTTATGGAATTTTTTGTTTCTGTTTTAAAGATGTTCCCATTTTTTTCCCTAAAATATTTGAGTGGAAACAAATCATTCCCCATCGAGTTTTTTATAAGCTTTTTAAATGGATTTTTCCCATTTGTATGTTTTTAACAATCACGGTATATGCCTTTAAAGATTTTACACCTGTCTTACGATTCGCCATTGCTGACAGTTAACAGAAAATAAATAAGAATAGGAATTTTATTTTTCTGTTCATAACTTTAAGGTAATTCTTTAAAAAGTTTTACGCATAAACTGTTTTTTTTTTTTTTTTTCGAATTATTCAAAAGTGAATGAATTTGATCAGCCAATTTAAATTCATTCAACAATTCCCATGTTTCATTTTATTTCTTTCTTCTTTTATTTCTTCAGAAATTCAAAGAAAACTCAGTCTTTATAAAATTCTATTTCCCAAACTTTCTCCAACATTGAAGTTTGTTGATTCAATACGTTATAAATATTGAAAAATTTAAACTAAAAATGCACATTTTACAAACAATTTATCTTTTTTCGAATACTTTATTGCCTTCTTCCTAATATTATTTCCTCGTTAATACTTTTGGCATTTTTTAAAAACATAAGCATCAATGCAATAGAATAATGCGTTCTGAAATTTTTACTTTTCTTCAGCTTTTCTTGAAAATTTTAGGTTTTATTATGTTCTGGTTTTACAGTAATTTTTATTAGAGATCCTGAATTAATATTTTTTACTAAAACTATATGAAAGATTAATGTAAAAGAACTGATAAATGCAGAACTTTTTCATTATGAACCAACATTTGCAGAAAAACTTGTTTTCGACTATTAAATGTCGAATAGGAAATTACAGTCGATTATGTGTCTATTGGAATTAATGAAAAGGCAAAAAATGCCACCTTTTGTCGAATAGTGAATTACAGTTGACTACGTGTCTATTGGAATTAATGAAAAGGGGAAAAATGCCACCTTTTTTACTTTAAATAATTTTAAAATTGTGAAGTGAATAAAAGTGAAAAAACGTTTCACTAATTTTCTAATCAAAGTTAACAACCAAACTAATTACTTCGTACAAGTTACTTTCTATACATTTTGTACACATTGATCACTAGTAAAACAAAAAAGCAGAATTCTCCCCTTTCCTTCTGAAAATCTTATTTTATTTTTACTAAGACTGTTTTTTAATAAGCTGATGTATGTTCTTTTCAGTATTGAGATAAAAATAGTAGAATTTTTTTTAATCAACCGTTGTACGGTTTCTTCAATACTGAAATGTGCAGAGTAGAAAATAAAATATAATTTGTGTACTGCCACTTAAATTTTATTAAAAATAAATTTTTTAAGATACGAAATGACCTGGAGCTATTTCATAAAACATGTGAAGCCAAATATTTAAGGGAAGGCTGACTTATGAATTCCGAAAATTAATATATTCTAAAAATTTATTACTTTATTCTTTCCTGGCATGTGATGGAAAACACAACTTGTTCTGATAAACAGTTTTTTTTTCAGATTTTCATTAAAAGTAACATCGGAAAGAAAAATTAAATTAGAAGAAAAAAATTTGAAAATGTTGATCATATCATTCAAGAGTTTAACAGCTCTTGTTTACCAACCGGATACTACATGTCATCACGATAGTAAAATGACAATTTTTTTCCTTTCTTTTCTTTAATATCGTGGTTTAGTATCTGGATTTTTCTAGTTTTTTTTTTTTTTGAAGTATTTTGCTTGAATAATATTTTACAAGTCGTTCTTAAAGATTTAAGACAAATTAAAAATATTGGGTTCTAAAATCAAAAATAAAATTAAGATGAAAAAAATATTATTTGGAGATTTTTTCTATCATATTGTGTTTTCTTAAATTTTGTATACAGTTAGAAAACTGGTAACTTTAAGTATCTTGTTGCATAAATATATGCGTATAAAAATTTTGTTTATGAAAAGTTTGCTGAGAAAAAATTAATAAGCAAAAATTATTTCAGCAAGTAAATAAAAAAGCATATATTACATAACATGGGCTTACAGAATTCCACAAGGAAAAGTTCAAAATTTCTATCATCGCATCCAAAATACTTCATATATAGTCACAACATTATATTCTACAAGATAAAAACCACATCTTTACAAAATGTCTGATGGAAAAACCTTCTATTTTAAATAATTAACTTATATTAGTTTTAATTTTGTACTTTCATTTCTTAAAAATAAAAAAAATATTAAATTAAAATTTTAAAAAAGAATTAATATGCATGTGAAATATCCTTTCCTATTGAAATAAAATGTAAAATAAAAATCAAGCAAACACTGTTTTATATACGAATTTTATAAATGTATTATTGCCAGCATATATTTCATTATTTGCATTATTAATTATTAAAATATTTTGTAATGATTTATAGACATTGTAAAACATTTATCCTTGTATGGGTGGTTTTCTTTATTTAGTTTTAAAGTTTATTTTAAAATCATCCCAGTATTTTTAAAACTTTATTATCCGCGAATCAATGAATTGAATTAAATTTTATTCGATACCATGTGTATTATCTGGTAGAGAATTTGAAAAAAATCACTATAAGTCAATATATTTATATAAGGTACTGTTAACAGTCTATTTAGAATTACTCCTCTTTTACAGATAAAACTTACAAAAATATATAAGCAATACTTTAGGCATGTGTTGTCTGTATCTTTTACGTTATTTCATAAACAAAGGAATCAAAACTATACAAAATTAACATGTTATCAAATTGATAGTATTGAATAAATTCGTAAATCAATAATTTTTTTTCAACCCAGTCACAACTTCGCAGAGGTTCTTAGTTACTTAGGACAATGCATTAATAAATGAAGTCTACACCATATTGATTTCATTTAGTCTTATTATATATTTATTTTCAAAAAGTGGGGTGAACGCAAAATTTTAATCAATAACTTTAATTAGAATGGAACAAAAAAGCCGTATTTTTAGTATTTTGAGACATTAACAGAAACTTATTGTTAAAAAAATTTATAATAATTGTTATATGTAACAATTAAATTATTTCTAGGCATTTCTGCGTTTCTCCCTAATATTTAAATATGCTATTCATTAAATTTAAATTTTTGCTTTATAATCTAATTTTGTAGAAAATCTAATTTAATTTTTTGTTATCTCTACTTTTCTTCGAATGAATAAAGAAGAGCCTGCTTCCTGGTTTAGAGGAGGGTCGCAAGGTCTTTGAAAACGGATCCACCAAAGAACCGTCGTGTTCACTGGTCTAGTGCACGTTAAACGAACACTCGCTGATGTGGTGTGTTGTGAAGAGGGGTATCCAGCTCTGGTGTCGTCCTCGTCATCTGACCAGGGTTCAAAATTACGAGGTCCATTCCAAAATAGCCCTAGTGTTGCTTGACAAAGCGAAGTTAATATAACTAAACTAAATTATTCTGACTTAGCGGCAGCGAGTTTTTTCTGCATCAGAAGTGATCATTTTCCAGATTCAGGTCTGAATTACGATCTGAGGATGAATGAATGAAATGCATGAATGATCTCAGCCTCGCAAAACGACTCGTGACGCATGAGTAGCTAAAATGTGCACTAGGCCCTAGATGGTGGTACTGAAAACAAAAAAAAAAATCTTTTTAAAATCGCTGACTTCGCCAACGAGCTTGTCAGTGACAAATGCCATTGGAAATAACTACAAAACCATTTTTACATGCCTTTTTTAAAGTTTCAGCAAAGATGTCATTCGACTCTTTGTACTATGCAGTAGATACATGTTATAAAGAGACAAAACTGTTAATCTGAGAATTATTTTATTGCATAAATATTTAAGTTAACCATCAAACATTTTAAAAAGTATTCGTAAGACTAATATCAGAGAATTGAGTGTCCTGAAAGATCATTATTATCTTTTCCAATTAGCCTCAAGTGAAATTTTTAAGATAATTAAGTTTACAACAAATCGATATTCCGTTCAACAGAAAGAGCTTATTTTCTTTTATTTATGCTATCATAATAAATTAATTTTTGAATCATAGATCATAGAATTATAATTAATTTTTGAATCATAGATCATAGAACTATAATTAATTTTTGAATCATAGATCATAGAATTATAATTAATTTCTGAATCATAGATTCATACTTTCAAAATTTCAAAAACACTATATGAAAAAAAAATTAACATATATCTTCAGTATTAGTTAATTGCTGCAATTTTAAAAAGATAAATTTGTGCAATCAAAGTAAAAAAAAAAGAACCTTCATTCTTTGAATTCATGCTCTTTCAAAATTAATCATGCATTTTTAATCAAAAATTAATTAAAAATACCACATTTTCACTGTTTTTTTACATCAGGACAAAGAGTTTGTTAACAAAATCTCCTTAGTTATTCATCTTGATTAGTCGCTAAACTTTTTCATTAAAAAAATGGAAAATTAAGCAAGAAACAAACGAACAAGTTGGAAATTGGTAAAATGTAACAGCAAAACGTTTGTGTTCCTTCACATTAGAATGATAAAGGAGGAAAAATAATTAGAGAGTAGAATTAAAACAAATTTGCAAAATCTATTATCATTGATTAGAAACTCTTTACATTATTTTTTGCTTCGCAGAAGAATATGAAGACCCTGTGTTTCATTATCGTGAAATAAAAAGAGGTGATTATTTTATGTGTACACTTAGCACGATAAGCCTGTTTTTTTTTCCATTAGTGGACCTTTTAGCAAATTCCCAATTCTGGAAGTGCAAAATATTTAGGAAACATATTAGATGTAACTTTTAAATTTCTCCCTTTGTTTTCGCTGTTGTGTACAAAGCATAAAAAGAAAAATAATAATTTTTAAAGAAATTCGATACAGAAATATTAACGAATCTTTTTTTCAGAGAATTTTTCAGATCTCCGAGAATTCAAAAAACATATTTTTCGGGAAAATGAAGCAAAAAGAGACTGGAAATATTAGAGTGAAAGCCATTTTACAATTGCGTGTGAGTCTGTATTTTTTAAAATCTTTTTCTTCCTTCAAAACCTACTTTTCGAGATAATTATATTCCGTAATAAAAAAAATAAAACATAAGGCTTCATTTTTATTTTGAACCCTGCAAGATTTGTTGCAACTACAAAGAAACATTTAGAAAATATTATTATTCCTTTATTCCTGGAAATACTCGAAAATGAGTTCTTGAAAACAATTTCATTTTTATTCATATTTTGTAGAACATTCTTCAGCCGAATGCACTTTTGAAAGGCAAATGGCTGAATGATACAGAACTAATAATATTCATTTTCTTAAAATTTCTGAAGAAAATTATTTGCGGGAGATTTCGTTGGTAATACTTAAAAAAACTGAAGAAGAGAGATATTTTTCAACTCTGATTTTTGTAAAATCTTTTTTCCTTAAAAATTGTTTTTAAATTATAATATTCTTTAATTAAAAAAAACAAAGTTTCTTTAACAGTTAGAAAAATATTCAGCTTGATTGTAAGGCATGTGCAAGATGTAAAATTTTTTAAGCAGTTTTTTTCTTTGCACTTTGATGATTATTTCCTTCTGAAACAAGAAATCAATAACAAAAAACGCACACAGACATAAAAAGATTAGGTAAATAGAATTATATCTATAATGTTTTCTCCTTAATTCTGAAACCTCTCAAATGAGTTCTCAAAGCAAATTTCAGATTTATTAATATATTTTAAGTAATTTTCAGCTATTTACATTTGTGAAAGGAAAAGCCGAAAGATACGGAAGTAATAACGTACATTTTCTTTCAGTTCCTGAAGTAAATTCTTTAAGTAATATTTCAGCTGAAATACTGTCTAAAAAATCTAAAGAAAAAATATCGGAAATATTAATATTCAAGCTATTTCACAATTATTATATTTAAATTCTTTTCTTCAATCTCTACATTTCAAAAAAATTATATTCTTTAATAAAAAAAAATTTCTTACTAAAAGTATTTAGATAAAAAAAAAATATTTCTTATTTTTCCGGTCAGAAAAATATAAAGTCATGCCGGTGTTCTTTAAAAAATTCTTTCAACCGGTACTTTTTAAAGATATAAAAAATACCGTTTAGAAAAATAATATAAAGTCATCGTGTAAGATACAAAATTTTTGAATCATTTTCAGATATTTACTTTACATTCTGAAGATTACTGCATTTTGAAACAATAAAACTCTATCCCAAATGTCTTTTTAATCACATATTTTCACTTCACCATTTTTTAAAATATTTTTTCTCCAAATTTCCCTTATGGAAAAAATTAAGTTTTTCAAATTAAAAAAAAAACATAATGCTTCTGACGCCATTAGAAAAATATACAGTAATCATGTAAGGTGCAAAATTTCAGAATAAGTTTCATATATTATTGAATTTGCTTTCCGAAGATTACTGCATTCTGAAACAATGAAACAGTGACAAAAAAAAAAAACATAATTATCTTCCTAATCACATATTTTCACTTCATCATTTTTTTTTATCATGCCGGGAAGGGGGAAAAGGGCTTTCTTGTGAGCGGAGCTGAAGTGACAAAGAAATGGATCAGAATTTCCCCTTTAGAAATAGCTTTTATATTTTCCGAAGAGATGAGATCTGCCAAAGCCGGGAATAAATATTCGATATAGACATTATTTCTTTTGTTCTGTTGAAAAAACACCAACACCGTATTAAGGCGGTAAAAATGTGACAAGCCATCGCCCCAAATCTTCTGGCTCTGACGGCATTTCGGGAAATCCAATTACTGAGGAAACAAGAGAAGACCGAAAAAAAACTTAGGAAAAAATACGATTTTTTTATAAACTGGTAAAAAAAATTGTGAAAAAAATCCCCCATTAGCATTCCTAACTAGTGGTTAGCTGCCAGGGCTTTAATTGCGTATTTTTATTAATGAGCTAATTTTTTTTTTAAATTACTCCTTAAGTGAGGCATTTTTTACTACATCCGCGGTCAGATTTCGTTTGACCATTGGGTTATTTTTTAAATGTGTTGAAAGGTTAGATTTTTTTAGGTGATTAATTAAAGTTTTAAGTGAGAATTTTCTTTAGAAATGCCTTCATTATCTAGGAAATATTTCGATATCCTTAAAGTATGAAGCACATTGGAGTCAATTATTATCACAGTGAAAAGACGCAAAGTGAAATTTTTCTTGCTACAAAAATCAAGTGTTTGCATTGACTTTTAAATCTTTTATACATGAAAGACTGAAAATTATATATTTAGTGAACACTTTGTTTCACAAATTTTTGAAATTTAGTTAGCAATTAAGATCATATACATAATCATAAAATTCTATATTATATAATATATCAAATATTTTCTTGTGGGCCACAGTGTTTTATAAATGCTCTTAAAATTTGTACATTATTTTTTTAAATGCAGTAGATTTGAATGGCTGAAAATTTTATATTTAGGGAAAAAAGTTTGTTCGAAATAGCTTTAAAATTTAGTGATCATTTAAAAGCACAGACATAATCGTAAAAATCTATGCAATGTATCAAATATTTGTTTGAGGGTTACAATGACTTATAAATGTTATTAAAACTTTTGCATGAAAGGCT
Organism: Argiope trifasciata; assembly: GCA_026543055.1. NCBI lineage: Eukaryota > Metazoa > Arthropoda > Arachnida > Araneae > Araneidae > Argiope > Argiope trifasciata. Next base: position 178,910 of record JAPMOQ010020268.1, on the reverse strand, counting down.
GAAAATTATATATTTTGTGAAAACGATTTTTTTCATAAAGCTACTTTGCATTTGCTTCATAAAGCTTTAAAATTTAGTAGCAATTAATATCATATACATAAAAGTAAAAGTCTATGATATGTTTAAAATATTTCTTTGAAGATTAAAGTATCTTATAAATGCTATTAAAATCTTTACATTAATTTTTAAATCTTATATAATTAAAAGACTGAAAATTATATATTTAGGAAAAACTTCTTTGCATAAAGCCATAAATTTTAGTGAGCAATTAAAAATCTATACATAATCGTAAAATTCAATAGAATGTACAAATTATTGTTTGAAAATAACAGCAGCCCTTAACAAGCAATTAAAATTTGTAAGTAATATTTTCAATAACATGTCATAATAGTGTTAATGTAGTAGAAAAGCAATAAATGGGAAAACCATTATTGATTTATTTTTATATAATGTATAGTTTATGACATGACAAGCTGAAAATTGTCTTATAGTCGTAAAAATAACTTAAAATGTAAGGATAAATATATTGGGGATGTAAACGTCCATGTAGGGTTTAAAAACAATCTTCTTTCATCATTTCATTTATTTATTTTTATGGTTGCATTTCTCGACATTTTGATTTGTGGAACTTTAAAAATGGCACACCTTTATCTTTTCAGATTTAATTCTTATTACATATTCCCTTATGAAATTTATTTAAAGTTCCATTTAATTTCTTAATGAAAAGTGGAGAAAGAACTCTTTTAATTACGATATAGTATCCCACCAATGCAATTAAATTGCTTTTATTGGTATTTTTAAATGTTTTTCATTTTTGAATCCACATTCAATATTTACTTTGCAAATAACATTTAGTTCATCAGCATTTCTACGTTGCAGTGCCAGCAAATAAAAGGCTTAACATTAAAAGGTAGAAATAAACAGTTAATTGTTTCGTCCAGGATGGAATAGTAACAAACAAAAACCATATTGTTACATAAAAAAACGAAAAGAATAAAAATATTAGAAATTGCTTTCTTTTTTTAAAATTACGTGATTAGACCCCGACCAGTCAAAGTTTTTTTGCTCTTTTATTTAATTAGTTCTGTTAAAGTTATTAAAAATTTACTGGTGATACTGTATAAATTTTTTATAATAAATAAGCTCTAGAGGCCTTTTACTCATTCATAAATTTAAGCGCATGCCATTTTCTTTCTACAAAGTTTATTATGATCTTAATCTTTAAAGTCAGAGTTTGAAACTTTTGTTTTCCCCTTAGTTTTAGTTTTAAATAATTCCGATCATTTTTCAGATTTATTATTCTTTGCGACATTATATAGAATAAATTAAATTAGATGATTTTCACTGCTTGATAAACTTTTAGGAGTATACATATATTCTAGATTTCTGGCTTATAAAAAAAAAGTTTGAATAATCAGACTAAATTTTTGGAACGCATTTTAAATGAAGACAAAAAGTCTATCAGAGAGATGCTATCAATGATTTAGGGATCATAACTTCAATTATATTAATAAATTTTGACATTTTTTTTCCTATCAATAACTTCCATACATATAAAAAAATTCATTACCAGTATTTTTTTCTACATAAAAAAGTATCAAGTTAGTGTCACTAAACCTTCTTACGATCCTTTTTTTTCCTATTAAATCCATTTCTCTTTTCATCCTGTTATTTTTACCTCGGCATTTCTTAAAACCATCCTTAATTTTCCTATTTCTGCTTTAAAAACCCAATTTGCACATGTCTGGTTTGATTTTCTAGTAGAGGTTGTAAAGCAGGTTTCAATTGTTTTTTCTAGTTTTACGTCATTAATCATTTATTCAACTACATATAAATCATTTGGAAGGACAAACATTTACAACAAATTTTTGAGTATCTTCCTTTTATTCTATATTATGATCTTTTCATGATTTTTGATCTTTTGGAATTCAGCCTATATTACGTTAAAACTTTCTACATGATATGTTCAACATTCGATTCCATTTATAAAAAGAAAATGACAAATGCCAATTGATTCATGTAAAGATATCAGTTGCTTGCTTATCGTCTGATAAGGCAAAAGTTTGCAATTTTTTTCTCTTTTTTAAACTTTACTTGTAGAGGTTTCAAATTTTTCAACTTTTGGTTATTTCAACTAAATTTAATCAATATTATATACTAATATTTTATGCATAATATTTTCAGCGTTCAATTTCAAAGATGAAAATAAACGGATAAATGATAATTTAATTTGATGGATATTGATTGCTTTCTATACTAATCACCATCAGAAGTCGAATAAAGATTGTAGAAAGGCATGAAATTTATTTCAATGCGTTGTAAATGCATCGAATAGGCATTTATTGGACTATTAAGTCTCAAGACATGATCGGCCAATAGGCAATTTTAGAGAAATATTCCGAAAGAATTCCTTCTTGGTCATCCTTCTTCTGCTTTCCAATATCTTCAGAGTCAGGTGACATTTCTCACTAAAACGAAACTGAAATGCAGAAAATTATAAATGGAAACGTTTTTTAAATGTTTCTACTGGTGACAGTCTAGGAGAAGGAATGTTACCAATAAAAACATTTCTTATTGCTAGCAGCGAAAGGACATTTGCAATGAAATTATTAAAGAACATTTCTTGAAGGCCATCTTTCGAAGGCCACGAAACGGTCAATACATTCAATCTATTGTTCATAAATTGTTGCAATCTGTTATTCCTAAATGGACAGTTTGAAACAATTTCAACCAGCTGCAATGCTCTCCTCGAAAATATATCGCATTCTCTATAATAACTGTAACTTGAGTATTACTATTTGCATGTTGTTGACGAGCAATAGTTACGCACCTACTGCATTTGAATGTTTTGATAATCACTCAAGTGCGTTTAATATGCAAATATCAGAAAATTCCAACCAGCTGCAGTATTCCTCTGGAAAGTGTCTCGCATATATTTCAGTAACTGTACTTGAATATTATCAATTAACATGCTACTGGTCAGTAATAGTTAAGATCCAACTAGTGTGCGCACAATTTGATAATCGTTCAAGTGCTCTTAATATACAAATACCATACAAATGAATACATTTGTTGACTTTGTTTTCAACCAATTGAACCTAAATTTTTGCACTATATCACAATTGCACTCAAATAATTGCATATCACATTTAGTGTATTTAAGTCATTGTGTTTTCGAGTAATATCTTTTTCATACTTGTGGAAGTAGAAATTGACAGGCTGTCGACCCCTTTGTTGGATAAGGCTTTAAATAAGACATTTATCAACAAGACGTTGATGCTAAGGCATTATTAGATGATAATGCTATACCTCTAATTTGATGCATCTAGAACTATTTGTAGTTATATTAAATTGTATTCAGACTGTCGAATAGTCAAACGATTTCTTCTGAATGGATTCCATTTGAAATTTCTTAGAAAAGAAAGGATATAGTTGAAATTTTATATTAAATTTAATCCATCTGGCCCAAAACTTTTGTGAGTTATCATATTCAAAGACTTGCACGTGTAATTAAAAATATGTATTCTTCAAATTTGAGTACGTCTTAAATGTCAATATTCATTAGAAATCGATACAAAATTTCTAAAGACTGCAGTGTTGCTCTTTGTATAATTTGCATGCAAGAGAAAATAAATTGCCATTTATAAAGACTATATTTACCAATTTTGTATAGAATAAATCTATATGAATTACTTTCTCAATGGTTTAAAAATTTTAAGTTAATGCTTGTATACGATCTAATTAAGTTATAATTCCGAAGTGAATTAAATATGAATTCATGTTTGAAATATTTATTATGAAGTTCCGATTTTAATCCAAAACTCTATTTTCTGTGGGTATAGTGTTTAGTTATAATAATAAGCTTTAAGAAAAAACAAATTTAAGACGCAACTCTAGTTTCTGCGCAACCACTAGCTATAAATACACATTTTAATTGATCGTGCGTATAATTTGAACACAATTATTAGTGCTTTTAAATCGCCATCATATATTCATTTGACATCGTTCTGAAGCTTTTATTATAAAATACCGATTTCAATCAAAAACTGTATTTACTGTATATATAGTGTTTAATTATAATAATACACTTTAAGGAAAAACAGATTTAAGATAAAACTTTAGTTTCTGTGCAACCACTAGTTATAAATATACACTTTAATTTATTGTTCGTATAATTTGAACACAATTATTAGTGCTTTTAAATAGCCATCATATATTTATTTGACATCGCTCTGAAGCAGATAACATCATCCAGTGACAAATATCGCTGACACAAACCAAAAATAACTATAAATACTCAGTTGCAATTTCAGGCAGACATATGCAATCAAAATATGATGTGAATGATTTGAGGAATGAAACATTGTGTCTACACAGAAAGATAGTCATGCAGAGAGAGCATTTTAGCGAGTTGCAATCACTCTTGTACACCAATTCAATTAGAACTCAGTGAAAGGGCGAGATTCGATCAGATTCTATGCAGAGAATCTGTTGGTGACAGGATTGTTAAGACAATGGATTATCGTGAGGGAGAAATCCTAGTGAGGGAAAATTGCTGAGCAATAAGTATTCATGGAATACCGTCTAAATATATATTTCATGATGAATGACGCAAATTCTATTTCATATTGAATTGACTACTACAATTGTCTTATGGATTTATGGAATGATTTAGATTAACTGCTTTTCCGCAAATTTATTTAATAAATATCATTGGCTTGAATAGATAAACGGATTTAGTAACAGTTTCGAGCTCATTTTTTTATTCGTAAAAGTATTTCAACCACAATATCGGAAATAAGTAATAAAATTTTAATCTTAATTATTCGATGCCACTTTTGTGGTAATTTCAGTAAATATTTCAATGGAGAATTTGAAATTTATATTTCATAGATTCATAAGTAATGTTAAGCTAAATTCTTATTTCTCGTCATAATATTTCAATCGCAATCTATAACCTAAATGCTGAAATTTGAATTTGAAATTAATCGGCGTTATTTTTGTCATAATTTCAGTAAATAAGGTAATAGAGGATTTGGAATTTTTTTAAATCTTATTTCAAAACTCTTATCTTCATTTGATAATAAATTAACGGATTTAGTAACAGTTTTGTGCCGTTTTTTGATTCGTAAAAGTATTTCGACCTCATTATCGAAAATAAATAATAAAATTTGAATGTGAAATTATTCGACACTATTTTTGTGATAATTTCAGTAAATGTGTTAATGGAGAATTTGAAATTTATATTTCATGGGTTGGACATTAAGCATAAGCAAATTTGTGCTAAATTCTTATTTCTCGTAAAAGTATTTCAATCACAATATATAACCTAAATACTGAAATTTCAATCTGAAATTAACCGGTGCCACTTTTGTGATAATTTCAGTAATTAAGGTAATAAAGAATTCGAAATGTACATAGTTTTTTTTTTGAAATCTTATTTCAAAACTCTTACCTTTATTTGAAATTTTATATGTTTCCAATTTCAAATACAATGTAAACAAATTCTTACTGACATTAAAAACATGCTTTCATGTTTTACTACAATATTCAAGACTTAGTTTTTAAAAATTATGCTCCTCATTTTTTTTTTTTTTGATATACAATAAAAATCAAGAAAATAAAATATCTTTTATTTTTCTAAAAAAATTGAAGGAACTAATAATAAAATTTAAAATTTTATGCTCAGTTTTTAAAAAATTAGAACAAAGCAAAACGGCATAATAATGTTTTTTATATTATTTTTACTAATTTTTATTTATTGATTTTAGGCCTAATATCGAGCTACTTTTATCTATGGTCCAATAAAATAAATCTTTTCATGATTCTGAACTACATCTTGCAATATTAGTCTGCTTTTGAAAATTGATTAAAAGTTGATAGAAATATTCTGCAACCGAATCGAGTCTCAGTTCTCACTGATGTCATCAGTTCGAAAGTTGAGTGAATCTTTTAATCCATTAACTTGATTTCTTTACCAATTTCTACTTAACAAAAGCAATTTGGTGATTAAGTCAACAGTTTTTTCTCATACTAATGTATTTAGTTAATCAATTTGGAAAAGTCATTACTATAATAGAAAAGAACATTTAAAAAGAAAGTAACCCTGAATATTTTATTACTCACCAAAATGCAATGAATTTCAGTGTCAACGTTTTAAGGGCGATTTAGCGATGTAAAAATTTTATAACATAATTAGATAAAATAAACTTATCTAATTGTAAAATTTAAGATCAGTTATTAAACTAATTTCATTTCTTTCGAGAATTCTGTTTTCATTCTTTCCTAATTTAAGACATTAAAAGTTTTATTGCTTTACTTTATTTTTGAAAAGTTATAAAAAACATCTTTTCCTTTTTTTATTAGTAGACTCGAGTTAAATGTATTCTTTATAAATCACTATATTTAAGAAAATTTGAAAAAAAAAATCTTTTTTTCTGAAAAAGTATTTACGTTAAATCATATAATAGCTCTGTATTTTAATGAAGAATGTATATTCTCTGTATATTTTTGGTTGCTCTCTCTCTCATATATTTTAATGAAGACAATAGCACATTAAAATAACATAAAAATAATAATAATACAAATAAAAAAAATTACGCACTTCTTAATACATTTTATAAATTTAGAATACTCATTTAGAATAAATCAAAACTCTTGAAATCATAAACTCAGTTATTAAAATTAATTAAAACTCCTGAAATTATAAACTCAATTATTAAAATGATTTCACTTATTTGTTCTTTTTTAATTAAAAGCTTTAATGTTTAATTTTATAGTCTAATAATTATAAAAAAACGGTTTTGTAACCTCTCTTGTAACATAACCCATAACTGATGCCATTTGATGCGTTGTGTCGCCATAACTCAGTTCAGGTCAGGCGCAACGGCATGTGTTGCATCCTATCATACATGCTCTAACACATGTATTAAAATTATTCTAAATTTATATATGTAAATTGTCTGCGTGTAATGTAACCTATTAGTCCATTTTAGACTTTTTTACTGAACCCTTTAACGACCCCACATTTTCATTTTAAATTACCGCTATGTTTATTAAATTCGCATCACATTTATTTTTATCAATGCATACTCCTATGTCAATGAAAATATAGAAAAGAAATTTTATTTTCACCACTAAATATCATTATAATAGTTCTGGCATTTTTATGAGGATGGTAGCTCGTAGAAATAACCAATGATAATAATAACAATACAAGTAATGTTGTTTACGTAGTTCTTAATACAAGCTATAAATTGAGTATAAAAATTTAGATTAAGTTAAAATCCCATTAGTTTATGTTGATGCAAATTTCACCGTTCTTTCAGGCTGCATTACTCCTTAATATCTCACTATGAACATAAAATGATTATTTACCAAAGGTATACAATTATATAAAATTCAACTACTATAGGAAATAATAAAATATAGAGGATAAATAGCATTCATATGGGGAAGATTAAAATGTGAATAATCTCATTTGAGATATTTATTATCTTGAAACATGAATACACCATTTTGATCTGAGTTTTATTTTTAAAAATCTTAATTGAAAGAGAATACACTGAAAAGAAATTTTATTCCGAGAGTTAACCTAGACAATCCTTGGCCTTTAATACATTATGATTATAATTAAACTTCCCTTATAAACAGCATCCTACAATGCAAATGGGTGAATGGATTGCCACGAACTTTAGTATACAGACTATACACAAAATGCGCACACAGAATTTTGAAAAAAAAAAGTTCTCAAATTCCCCCAAATGACGCCTTTTTCTGAAAAAAAAAATTGAATATAGCTCAATACAAGACCAAAACGGAATACAGAAACAATATTTGCAATGCAAGACACGAATTATGAGTAATAAAATGCAAAACCGGGCATCGCTGGCAGTTCTAATAAAAAAATTGTCGAGATTTGCATGCTTGCGTAGGAGAGCAATCTAAGCAAAACAGATTAGAGTATGAAACGTTTGGAGACTTCATCATGTTTTATGTCTGGGTAATTTCTGTTTGTGGGGTCACTTAAAAAGTTTAATTTACCATACAGATGTAGCCATGTTGAATGACTTTAGGTACTCGATAACGCTTCATGTGCGAAGGATCACATCTGATCAATTACTACATGCTGATGAACATACTGTCCATCAATTTAAAATGTCGCTGGTGAATGAGAGTGGTACATCGAGCTAATTTAACTACATCGTCCTGAATGTAATTAACAAATGCTTCTCTTACACAATTTCAACCCAATCTGCTCCTGTTTCTGCAAATTGAGCTGTTCTTTTACCTTCGGCAGCTAACTGTTATTTTTTTCTTACCTTTGCTTCATGTGGTCTAAGATACGATGATCAAAAACTAATTAGTAAATGTTAATATTGTTTCTGTAATCCGTTTTAGCCGTTTATTGTGTTAAATTAATTTTTTTCAGAAAACGCGCCATCTGGTGGAAAGTTTTAAACTTTTTTCAATATTTCGTAAGCGTATATATACCAAATTTCCTTGCAATTCATTCATCCATTTGCCGTGCTGTTTATGAGGAAAGTTTGATTAAAACTGTCCAGTAGATTTGTCTTGGTGTGTTCACACTTTTTTGATTAATAGCCAATTCTTTCATATGGAAAATAATATGTTGAATCGCTTACTTTTATTTTTATTCGAAATAATTTTATTTTCGTAATTTTTCAATTATAATTTTTTCTAATCTATAAATTCTTCACAAAATATTGTCATTCGGTAACCAGGATTTTATTAATTTTTTTGTAGATTACTTTAAGCATTTTCTGATTGTATTACTTCATGTATGTAAAGAATTGTAAAACAAACCCCGTTTATAAACAATGAAAAGCAATACGACGTTTCACTAGGCTTTTATTTCAGATATATTCAGTTTTATAAGAAAACGGAAGCAATCATCTCAGACTTAATTATAAAGGAAAATGTATTATTGTTAGACAAGCAACATGAAACTCTGTTTTTACGACTCTTTTAATAGAAACTCCTTTATGAATAAACACCATCAAATTTAGTACAATATCGTATTTCTATTTACAGACTGAATCATACCAAACAAGAAATATTAATCAAGATAGAGGAAAGAAGAAAATATTCAATCATACTAAACTAAAACGAATAGTAAACAACTTTTATACTTGGCATCTACATATCGAAGGCATATAATTAGGAAATGGTAAATATTTTAACATCATGAATGTAAAAAGGTCACCAAAATCAAAGCTACTTCATTTCAAATACTTGCTGAAAAATGAAATGAATGATTAAAATTTTGATTGAAATATATGAAAAATATTAGCGGATTAATGAATCTGTAAAACTATTTATCATTAAATATTCTATTTCTATTCTTGAAGCTATTCAGTTAAAATATTTCCTTTTCTGTTTTAAAACCATATGTGAACACCACGTCCAACCAATAATTGAATTCTTAAAGATATTTTACTTCGCAAATTTCTTTATATTTTAAATATAAAGTTGTGAATAAATGTCCAAAAGATTAAAATTTCAACTATTTTTAATTCCTCATTTAACATTGTTTCTTTTTAATCCCAAGCTTATTATGCTTCTATTTGTTTTGATTGGCTTCTAAAATACTTTAATGCTATGAATATTGAAAAATATCATAGCATTTATAATTCTATATTCCATAACTATAAATCATATTTTAATCTTGTTTTGCATCAATTCAATGGTTAAAATAATATGTTATATTCAATCATATAGGAAAATTAAAATTAGAGAAACCTTATCTCCATAACTAAAACATAAAAGAAACGAGAATGTCTGTTAAATACTTATATAAATACTTCCAATGTCTTGCTAGGTAAACGCTTGAATAAGATAAGCTGTAAAATATTTTTCTGACACACAATATTATTCTTATCTCTTATAATTCAAATATTACTACAGCAAGTGCTAATAGTAATATTTGAATTATGAGTTAAGTCCAATAATTCTTGAGAAAGTGTATTCTAAAACGATGAAATGAATCAAGCCATATCTAAATTATGTGCAACTTAACTCTGTTTCTGATAAAATTAAAGGGATTTTTCATCATTTTTACAACATTTTATAGCTGAATAATTTATAAACTTTTCAACTTTGTAATGAAAAAACATCTATATTTTTATAATATGAATTTTTTACATCGCTACAATATTGTGATGTTCGATTAAAATTCTTGAACATTGTGGGCGAGAAAGATTGTTAATTTGAAGGATATCAGCATCATAAGTCAAATAGAATGTGTATAAAATTCACAAAACTCGCGGGTACAAAAAATTATTCCGAAATTCAAATCAATGAAGTTGCGAGACAAAATATCGAGTACGGAATTGCAAATTATTTCACCACCTTATCTCTAGCTTCTTTCTTTCTTATAAAATGCACTTATTCCAACGCCGTCTCTGTCTAATTTGTTTATATCAAGCATTATTCAGTGTGAAAAAAATTCCTATCTGAAATTATTTCTAAACAACAAAACTGTTTTTAACAGGGTTGACTGGAAGCGTCGTATAATCCATATGTTTTTCTTTCGTCGCCCTGAAGAAAAAAGACAGCGCTATTCTCGTCGCCGATACCATTGGAAATAAAGCGATAAAAAAAAAGAAAATGGTGAAAAGAGAAAAAAAAATACAATGGCAAAATGCAAATAAAATAAACTAAGCACAACGTTACTGAATTCTTAAATAGCTTCAAGCTAAAATCAGCCTCGCTTTCAGTGGGTTTTTTCTCCCTCTCTATCTTTTGTTTTGCTTTGGAGAAGTATTTTGTTACACTGAAAGGACCTTCACGTAATTTCACTATAAATTGAATTATGCAGAACAGATCTCATTTAGGCGATGAATACTAATTTGTTTCCAAATATAGTAGTTATTTATTTGAATAAAAACTACAGGAAAAGTAAAATTCGAATGTTTTCTTAAAAAAATAAGGTAAGTATCCTTGAAGTATGTGGCTACATTCGGGATTTTTTTTTTCAAAACCGTTCAAAATTAATTATATTTTTGAATATTTGCTTAAATAAGTTTGAGAAAACATCTGTGAAATCAAAATTTGTAAATTAATAAAGGATTTTTAAATATTGGAAAAAAACGCGTTTATTGGCTAAAAAGATAAAGCAAAAATCTAGTTTAGAGGTTCATCAAATTTCAAATAGTTTATCAAAATTCTCTTAACCATTTACAGATAGTTTGGGAAATATATAATCTAGTTTCTGAACCTAAAAGTAAGCTGTATCCCTCTCAAAATATCGAGTTCAAATAAAAATTAACACACAATTTCCAATTTTTTTCACATTTGGAAGCACGAAATATTCCTAAGTGAATAGATTACTTATTATTATTGAACATATTGAAGAATTATTGTACCAAATTTCAACAAAAAAATATGTGGTACTATATGTCAAATATGTGATAATACTGTCAAAGATTAGAGTTCGAGGAAATCGTATGTAAAAATGCAAAATTACATTAAAACGTATATAATGCAAATACAAAAGTCGGTGTAATTTACCCATAAATATGCTTGAAAAAAACGTCTAACTGTTTTACAAAATCATTCTCAGAAATTAAAAATTAAAAAAAATTCGTAATTCCATTTTTTTGACTTTTTTAACGTAGTTACAATGTAGATTTGTATTAAACAATCAAACATTCATTCGAATGAAAAATTACTTAAACTATTGAGTAATTCATTAAAGGATTGGCACGTCAGAAAAAAATGAATAAAGTTAGTCGTAATGACCTGGATTGGTTATGCACCAAAATGGGCTTGTGAGATGTTATGGAAATTAAGAGAAATATGAAAATAAACATATAACTTACCATATTCTATCAATCAGTTTACATGTAGTGAGATGATTAGCGACGCAATTAAAAAAACCTGCAACAAAAAAGAATATACATATGTATCGGCTAAAGCTTCAAAAGCTAAATTAAAAGCTTCAAATAAAAAAATATCTATTATTGATTCTAAAACAAATACATTTACTAAAATAATGTTTAGGGCAAACCATATTTAAAAGAGATGCAACTTTTCTCCAAAACATTGTAAAATGATACATTTTTAAGCTAGATTCTCCTTTTTTATTGTTGTTATTTAAAACAATTCTTAGTTACATTTAAGATAATATGTTAAACAAATTATAGAACGTTTTCTAGACGCTTGTAAGCATTATTCTAAAAAATAAAACGATGAATATAGCTAAAATAAAAACAATATTAAAGATGGAATAAAATTGAAAAAATATGAAAATAATTCTGGAAACAATGAACTATGCTTTTGAGTTTTAAAGTGGTTTAAAAATCCGATTTTCACCAACACACTTTTTTCAAGTTACTGTGGAAAATCTGCACAGTCTTTGTTCAGTTATTAATCAGAAAAACAACCAATATTTTTAACCAGGAATCAGAAGTGAAAATGTTAATATGATCTAGCTGGATTATCTGCGTTGTGAACAGCTTTGGTGGTCTTCATCTTATGAATATTTAATTTCACAAATCAAACATTTCTAATCTTGAAGACTTGATCAGACTTAACAAAAGCGATTCAGCCTGTGCACATGTTTTAATTTTAATAAACACTTCAGTAGTCATCAATCTCTAATTGAAGTATGATAATGTCCAGACTATTTTATCAGACCTTCTACATATTTCTCTTCAAAAAGTGGTTTAAACCCACTAATATTCTGCGTTGTGTCCTTCAGACATTACATAGAATTTTTAAACCTTTTTTACAGCTTTCCCTCTGTCACCTTTTTTGCAGCTTTCCCTCTGTTACCTTTTTTGCAGCTTTCCCTCTGTTACCTTTTTTGCAGCTTTCCCTCTGTTACCTTTTTTGCAGCTTTCCCATCATCATACCGCAGTTTAAGATGAGCATTGATTTACACATCGAAAGGAATAATAATGCTCTACATTCGAACATTTCACATTAGATTTTAATTCTGTCCAAACTAATATGTTGCTATTTTTTTAACAATAGTTAGAATTTACCTCTATAGAAAATAAATTTTAATTCTCGTGAAAAATGATAAATAAAGAAGTTGATTATTTTGCCAGAGTAAGTCATATTGATATTGAAAAAAATGCCGATAGTTGACAAGCTGAATGACTAACATTTAAAGAAATTCATTGTTAATTTATAAATTCTAAAAATGACTATCTCATGATTTCCTTCATTGCAATTAAAGAATTCTATTTTTACAAATAGGGTTTAGTAAAAATATTATTCAATAAAATAATTTAATACAAAATATGATTTAAAAAAGGTCAGGAAATTTTCTTTAGATTGAGGAACACAAATAGTATGTATTTGCGCGTTGCTTTAAAAAGATTTTTTTTTAAATCCTAAATCCTTTTTTCTTATTTTTTTATATTTTTTTTTCACTTTTATAACCATGAATTTTGTGGCTAGCTATCAAACTATATTATATCAAACCCTAAGATATAATATAGTTTTCTTTAAAACTGAGCTGGATAAAAGGGGAAATTTTTCTTAGATGGCATTATTTTAATACCAAAATCTTCAAATAATGTGTTTTACTTTACTGCATAAGACACTCTTGAAAATATATAATATACCAGAGTGTTCAAGTAATGCTGTAAAGTGGTCCTTGCTCGGATAGTTCCGATACGAAAACTGAACAGTATTACCCTATTGTTAAAAACATTATTAAGTCATGCTTTTTTATCATGCTTTTACATAAAGTTGATGTAATTACAGTCTAACAGCTCATGCTAATATAACATTAACAACTTAGAAAACTTTTATAAACTTTTTTAACTATAAAAACTAACTTTTGGGGAAGAAAGGATGCCAAATTTCTAGTAAGATGGATTGCTCTCTTTCTATAAGGATATGAAAAGAGTGTATAGAGTGAAATTTTTAAAATACCACAGTGTACTGCAATTAAGGCTCTTCAGGGTGTTCAGAGAATTAAAATCCTCTTTTTTAATCAAAAGTTGCTTCAATATATATATTTATATTGTTTCATAGTGTTTCTCAGAAAATTTGGTCAGCCTAACCACTAAAGGAAACGATCCAAACACTTTAAAAATCATTTTAATCAAATCTATCCGAAATGTTCACCTTAAAAATTTCTATCATTATTCACATTACATAAAAAATGAAATTGTTAGTAAACACTTAAAAGTGCTTTCTTATATTTTTTTAAACTTAGTAAAAAATTTTAAAAACTCTACTTTCCACTACTAATAAGCATTTGAAAGATTTTTAAACATACTGATAAGTTCTTATTCAGATGATTAAATATAAGAACTGTCTTCAAAATGGAAATTTATTACTTATAACAAAACCAGAAGAGATATGGTTTTAGCATACTATTTTGCATAATTTCTAATAAATGCACTTATGTGTTACTAATTGTATGCAATTGCCAAATTATAGTTATTAAAGTGCTAATCAGAGTCCAACTTTTGGCGATTAATCGCTGGGATGCTGTTAAGTCAAGCATTACAAAACAGAATTTTATTTTTGATTTATTTTTTCAGACTAAAAGACGCTAAAATATACTAAACACTAAATCGCATACATTAATGCACTAAATCGCATATATTAAAACACTAAATCGCATATACTAATACACTAAATCGCATATACTAATACACTAAATCGCATACCAAATTTCATACATTTTAAGTCATTGCTCTTTGAGTTTGCATGTGTATACAGTTACGTAACACAAATCCAATCCTAGCCCTTTGATATATGGTTCAAAAATATGATAAAAATCTTTATATGTTAAAATTATGAATTAAATTTAATTTCCTAATTTGCTCAGCTTTTGAATTAACGTATTTACCTTGAATGCAAAAGATAAACAGATGGTTAATGTATTGACGGATTTAGTTCTAAATTGGGTACATATCTATGCTTGAGATGTTTAATCTGTGTTACATATTTTGTCATTCTAGCTTTCTTCATTTTGTAGTCATCGTGTTAATTTATATTTGATCAGACAGACTTCCTCTCAACAAATTTTGTTCAAGATTTAATAGTAATGTACAAAATTGATTTAAAGATCATACACTAAATCATATCCTTCTAACTAAAAACCTTTTTGAGTTATCATATTCACAGGCAATTGGACAGACAGAAAAAAAAAGGAGGGGATTTTTTTATGGTGGTGGAGGAGGTTCAGGGAGGTCTGAAATATGGAGAGTCCTCAAATCTTGATTTAAAATTTCTTACGATTACAATATTTTTCTTTTTCATTAGTATATGAAAATATAATAATGTTATTAAGTAAACTAGTTCGAAAATGTATATTCTAATTTCCCTAAAAAATAACAAGAAATTATTTGTTAATCAGACTTTACTTGGATAATCCGTATTTTCGGTGCAGATATCTTTCCAGTCCGGCATTGTCCAGTCTTCTACTGAACATGAATGCAAGTATCAAATATTCAAGAGGGAACTGTTGCTGATCTATAATCGTCGCAACATCCAGAAATTCCACAGGCAGGTAAAGTATATACATTCTGCACCTCAGTTCTCTGATTACCTCATTTGCTCCGTAACTCTCATGATTTTTGAGAAATGCATCTTTAAGGAATGCTACACTTAAAATTTAAACTTATCTTTTTAGAAAAATAAACATGTTTAATTTGATTTTATGACATCATTTTAATTTTCAGTAAAACAGGTGAAAGTAATTTTTCTTTCTTTATGTAATAATAAATTCCTTTTCTTTCTTTTCCTTAACCACTCTTATATATCATTCATCAGTAACATATGGTGATTTATAGTTTAAAAATAAAGCATAATATTCTCAAATAATATTACAATTATAGATAAATATTTTTATGAAAGCTTTCTTTTTTAACTAATTGTTGTTGTTCTCATTTGACAATCAATTGAATAATTTTTAAATTATGGTTCATACCAAAATTTTTATTTCAAAGGATTTCTGATTGTTACATTCATAAAAAAAAGTTTTCCTGCTAACAGTATTATGTGTAAGTTACGGTTAATATGATTATTAGTTTAATCTAACAAATGATCAGTCAAAGATATAATTCGATTTATTGGGTTAACTGGTAGTTATTAATAATAATCTCGATTACTATAAATAATAACTGATTAATCAGATTGACCACAGTATACATGTTAAGCTCAGTATAAATAACCAGTAAAAGTGATTAACGGATTTATCTTGACAGGTTATAATTAATAATAATAGCGATTACTATGCATAATAACTGATTAATCAGATTGATCACATTATAACTGTTATGCTGCATATTAAATAATCAAAAAAGTTATTAATATATTTATAACGATTACGAATTTTTAATAGTAATAAATAAATAATCACACTGACTGTAAAATATATGCATGCGCTATAATATATAAACTAATGATATTAAAAGTTTTAAAAAATTGCTATTTTTTAATGTAGCTTTAATTTAATTTTTTTAAATTGAAACTCTATTTTAAAATAAAAAATTGCGTATATTTAACCTTTCTTTTTATTTATTTATGAATTTTCTTAAATTTTCTTTTACTTTTAATTTTCTCATTTTACTTATTTTAAATGCTGCAAGTAAGCAATAATGAAAATAATAATTCAGGACTTCAAAATAAGTAATAATCTATTTATCGAATTCATTCTAACTAAATATTCTGAATATAAATTGCTGTTTAATAACTTACATTAAACATTAATTTTTAATTTTTTTTCTGTATAGTTCTTGTAATCCAGAAAAAAACTTTCTTTAAAAGAAACTCCTTTCAAACTTTAATTAAGAAAATTAAATACATTAAGAAGAAGTACTGATAAATATTCAAATTGCTTTTTATAATATATTAATAGATACATACACCGAAGTAAAAGCTAGGAAATATATTAATTTGTTTCAAAATTCTTTGATTGGAAAACAAATTCTAACTGCCATCTGAAAATCCTTTTTATAAGAGTTATAAAAGAATAACAAAGCATATCGAAAATATTATAAATAAATTATAAGGATAGCCAATTTTAGAAAAAGATTATTTTCTAAGGAACATAATGATGTTAAAGTGAAAATAAAGTACTATAATCAACAGTGTGCATAATAATAGCATTTGTGAGACATTCAGTGTTTTAGATAAATTATCTTTTTCAGTGCTGTTTGAAATTCGTTATTTTTCTAATTAGAGGGGAAGCGTGTTCAAAATGAAAACTTCATTATTTTAAAGTAATTTTTGTTCCATGTTTCTTCGCTATCTACGTACATAGCTTGATGAATTGCGGGAAATATTATTAATAATCTCATTTATCTTTTTACGTTAATTTATAATTCAGAAATGATTTTTTTTAATTCTCTAGAAAAAGTTGGATAAATGAAAATAATAAATTTTATCTAATGCAAATTAGAATCCTCCTTATGGTATATACATTTTTTTTAGCAAAGGATTTTTCAAGCATCAAAGTTTTATGTTTATTTGCCACGTGCATTTCTTACGTTTCTTCGAATAAAAGAAAATTTTTCTCTAAGAAGAGCCTTCCTTGTTTTGATTAAAAAAACAATCTATCATTTTAAAAGAATATCCTTGCAAGCAGTCATGCTATTAAGGATTAATCTAAGCATCTCAATTTATCAATTTATTTTTCAAACTATTAAACTAATTAAGATATTTTTCAAATTAATAAATTAAGCAATATATTTATGAAACTAAAAAATAATCAATATATTTTTTAAATTAATGAATTAATCAATATATTTTTAAAGTTAGAGAATTAATTGATACAATTATCAATCTTCTTTTTAAATTAGTGAATTAATCACTATATTTGTCAATATATTATATTTAAATAAATCGATGAATATATTTTGATTATCAATTGAAATTCGTTATTTTTCTAATTAGAGGGGAAGCGTGTTCAAAATGAAAACTTCATTATTTGAAAGTAATTTTTGTTCCATGTTTCTTCGCTATCTACGTACATAGCTTGATGAATTGCGGGAAATTTTATTAAGTGAAATTCATAAACATATTTTTAACTTACATGAAACTATACTTTTATCTCAAGGTATGTTACAAATTACATTCGTCTAGTCAGAATACTTGAGAGCTGATTCTACGGTTAACGAAACAGAATTTCGCTGATATCTTAATATAAATGATGCTCCCCATGTAAACCGAAAACTCTTCAGTTACAATTTTCATTAACGGATGGCATGGTACTAAAGTGAATTGCGGTCACAGGGCCCGCTATGTGTACCATCAATGGGAGAAAATATCGCAATACGTTATATTTTTATTTTCTCATAACACAAAGTTTTTACAAAATGATCAAATCATGGTTATTGTGTGTAATTGTCGATAAAAAGAGTAAGCGGACTGTAAAACAACGTTTTATTTATTTTTTAAAAAATTGTTGACTCCAGTGTCTTCAGGTTACCACAGCAAAGTCCAGAATCAATCTCGCGCCACCACGTAATTCGCAACAAATCAAGTTACTGTTACAGTTAACAACAAAAAATATTATTATAGAATTAACAGAGAAATATTTAAAATGATTTATCATTGAGCCTTAAGTCATTTAGCTCGTGCAGTGTTACATGTTTGCCAGACTGGCGTAGTTACAGAATGCACCAAGGGACGATGCTCAGCCACCAATTTTACAAATACTTGAACTATATTGTATATTATTATACTGTATTATAATATACTGTATATATCGAGCTTTTATAATGCTGTTATAAAAACTCGAACTCGATATTTTTATAAATCTTCATATATTTTAGACCCATCGCTATCGTATAGCACTTCATTTTTTACTAACGCTAAACTATCAGATGACAAGGGATTTTTTTATAGGATTGCCATCACTTAACAGCAAGAATGATGACAAATTCAAACCTTGTTTTAATTTTTGTGCATTTTGCATTATTTTTTTATGTTTTTCGTTCAAATGTCGTTCCTTTTTTTTTTTTTTTTTTCGTTTCTCAACTTGAATCTAACAGCCCATTTTTTCTTATTCAAACACATGAGTTCCAAAACGCAATTAATTTAATACAAAGCCTTTAAATAACTAAAAGTTGATATTAAACAAAGTTTCTCCTGACAAGTATTTTGCCTATTTATTGAGCCCTCCAGATATAATTTCCTTCTTCTATAGAAAATTTTCTCAAGAAATTTTCTGAAACTACTTTAAATACTTTCGAAGGAAAAAACTGATAGTAATGTAATTAAGTAAGTTTTCAAAAACTTTAATTTCAAGGAGGAAGGAAAGTCAAGTAAAGTTTCAACGGAGAAAAAAAATAAGCTAAAAAAACTTTTGTGTATAAAGCAATTTACCTTTAGAGCCTTTATAATGTCAACTTAGCTAAAATAATTTATTTCTCATTGCTTTTCTTGAAATTCCAAAAGAATTTTTTTTTTTTTTTTTTTTTTTGCTCTTTGATGTTTAATGACGTGCAAAATCGTGATATTTTTTTCCTTGAATGCTTCTTTTCAAAACTGCCTGGAGAGAAATATCCACATACCAAACAAAAAAAGTCCAATATTATTTCAAAAAATCTTATTGTCATTCATTGCATAGAAAAAAAAAACTCAAACTCTGATTGCGTTTTTGTAATGTCCTCATTTAGAGCTTTCACGTATTTTTTTTAAGTTTTCCAAGATTCTTAAAAAAAGAATTCTTGAAATTCTAAAATGATTTTTTTTTTTCTGTAAAGGATTCAACTAAACTTGTGAAGGGCAAAAAACATCAGTGGAATGTAACAAATTATAATAAATGGTTACATAAAACTGCTGGTGAAAATATCATTGCGTAAAAAATAGAATTCTATTAAACTACCATTAAAAAGTAGGGTAAGAAAAGTTAATTATATTTAATTATCTCATTTATTTGATAAGTATCGGAATCACAATAATATCTCTGTATCTAAACTTTTCACTGTTAAATAATGGGAACCAACATTTTACGAATATTAGTAGACGAAACACACATATTTGCTACAAATTCAGATGATATGGATTTTGATGATTCCATATTATAGTTCGACTTTCATAAAGATAGAAAAATCATTATCAAAACTTATCTTGAAAATATCATCACAATACCCATAATGATTAGTGAACATTAGTGAAAAATCATCCATATAACATTAGAGCAATCATCCATATAACATTAGAGCAATCATCCATATAATATTAGAGCAAAATCATCCATTTAACATTAAAGAAAAATCATCCATAACATTAGTGAAAAACCATCCATATCTGCTATTTACTTTTACGATATTGATTTTCAGGATTATTATAGACTGTCTCTTGTAGAGATAAGATCGTCATCTTCATAACATATCTTCAACCTGTCATCACAACCCCCTTATAGTGATCTACTAGAACACCAGTTGAAAATTGCCACGTGAAAACTATGAAATTAAGCATTCAATTTCGCTATAAAATCCACAGAACTCTGCTGATGTTTCCCATTAGCAAGCCTCTGATATTTGAACATTTACTGACATTAACATGGAAAGGTTTGAGCTATTCGGAATAAAAAGATTTGAAGTCCTCAATGCTCAAAGTAAGATATCTGCATATTCTATTCACTAAGATTCAAAACAGAGCAAACCTTAAAACTAACAAAACATCTAGAGTAAGCAAAAATTCACTTAATTGCTGTTCTAGGTATTGAAGACTGCTAAATGGAGGAAGTAGTTTTTGTTTGAAATCAAAATTTTCATTTTTTTTCAATTACAATCATTATAATTAAATACATGTTTCTCTTACAATCACAATTATGGTGTTACTTTCCTCTGCGACTCACAATATTAGGATTTCACTTGCCTTTGCGTTAATTTCCAACTTTGAGACATAAATTGTTATGGTACATAACATGGTCTACTACAACAAAATTATTTCATTAGTTTAAGTATTAATTTTCTGTCTTAGATATAAATTGCTATTGTGCCATAACATATTTATTTCTTTTGTCTTAGTATTATTTCCTATCTTAGAAATTATGATAGTGTTATAACAGAATTATTTCACCTACCCTAGTATTAAATAATAAGTTAGTAATTATATTTTTCAATGCATTTAAAAATGTAAATCTACATTGCTTGATATTTTAGAATTTCTTCGAATTTAATCCCTCAAAAATAATTTCATTACATTTCCTTTTCGTGCTCTCAACAGAAATATAAAGAACAGAGCTTAAGATGCAATCAAGTTTAAAGTTCAGCTAGTCAATGTTAAAGTTAGAGTAAAACTTCTCACGTCTAGCTAAATTGATATTTAAAAAAAAAGAAATTAATGTGAAAAGATGTTCCGAAGGCTTTGTTTTAAATATTATATAGAATAAAACTTTAAAAATAATTTAGTTTTAGTTTTTTTTTTGTTTTAGAATTAGTTTAATTTACTTCGAAAATTAGATTTTTTTGCTAGTTTAAGATGTTAAACAAATAAAATTTCCTTTTGCTTTTTGTTAAATATAAATTAAAATCCTTAAAGGATATAAAAAAACATTAAATAAAATAAACTATTTTGCATTTACAATTGCATTTGGTGGAAGATAATTTTAATTATAAAGAATAAATGCAATTAAATACTATGAAGAATTGCAAGTAAATTCAAACTAGTTTGATATGAATTGATATAAAATGTAGTAAAATGATTAATTAAATACTCCTGGTCTAGGGGCAGAGAATCTTAGTAGTGACCTGGTCGTCCCAGTAATGTAGTGGAAGTTTTATAAGCCAGATAACACCCTCAAGGTTAAGTGGTCACTTAGGTCTAGTGGTTACGTTGTCTGGCTAAGATCCCAAAGATTGCTAGTTCGTTCTTCGTTATCGCCACTAGCACCATATCTAAGTTCTAATGTGTACTAAAAATCTAATGGTAATCTCAAAGCAATGAGTTGATCTATAATAATGATAACTGTTAAATGATTATGATAACTAAAGATAACTGTTAAATGAGTTGCATGTCAATCATTGAACAAATCAAATTTGAATGCCTTTGTCCTTCTCCATGAAATATGCAGTATTTTTTCATTTCCCTTCTCACTCGGTTTTATTTAGCTTGCCTTCTTTCACGATTGATGAGTTAGAATTTTCTTTCCCTCTTTTCCTGGTGTAGTTGGGTTCAGAAACATTGTGAATTTGTATATTTTCTACGATAATACAAATTCCAGAAGTTAATTATTAATGAATAGATTGAATGAAATTATTATTTTGATTTTATTTAATTCAGGTATATACGAGTTCTGTAATCTTTAATGATATATTTTAAATCTAAAAATGTCCTCATTATTTTTTATGATTTCCTTCACCCGTTTTTGTCTGGTCTAATTGGAAAGAGAGAAACTTTATATCTTTTGGAAATTTCACATAGTTTTTTTCTTAATTGGGCATTTTCTGTATTCTTTTCGATGCTTAGAGATATTTTGAAGAAAAAAGTTTTGCAAAAAATTCCACAGCAAGAAAATAATTTTTGGGGGAAGAAAAAAAGATAACAAAGTAAGAATAATTGACTAAAGTTCAAATCTTCCCAACTTTTACGACATCTTAAATATCAGTTGAATGCCTTGTTAAAAACTTTCGCCAAACAAATAAAATGATAACTATGATGATTTAAGGGGGATTCAATCATATTATGTGACATTACAGAAATAAGATTAGTTAAAATACATTATAATGTATACTAGAAGTTATTCCCTTTTTTCATCATATTTATAAAGACAAAAGTTATGCCCCAATAAATAGATAAAAAGATCAGAGTTGGTGGATATCATCAAAACATTACCGTATATTGTCTAATAAACTTGTCATGTCAGAAAGTGGTTTATATGATATTGGTATACAATAATTGCTGAATATTAACTGTTGACAGAAATTTAGCATTCTTACTGAGTCTATCATGTCATCCCTGGCGAGATTTTAGGGAATTGAACAATGGTGTGGGGTTAATAATATCAGAAAACCGAATATAAGCCTTAGACTGCTTTTTTGAGTTGAATGAACAAGGATGTAATACAAAACTGCATTTGTAGACACAAAATCCCATACCTAAATTGGTATATTTAAGTCATTGCCTTCACATGCTTCTGAAAATACAGACCGACAGATAGTCAGCCCATTTTTAGTTTTGGTTCAAAGTTCAACAAGTGTTTACACAATAGATATTAATCCCGTGTATCGAATTTCATCTGTCTATTTGCTTTGACATCATTTGTCTATTCATTTTGACAATAAGACATTCGGATTTCCTCCAAGCAAAATTTACTCAAAATTTGATAGAAATTTGAAAAATTAATGTAATTGTACCAGATTTCTACCATCTAGCTCAAAGATTTTCTGAGTTATAAGTGTCACAGATTGATAATTCAGATGTACCATTTTGTATAAACGGGTTTTCCTAACTCGAGGAGGTCTGGAACATAGAAATTCGTCCGAATCTCAAGGCCGAAGTTCTCGACAATTGCTACGCTTTTTATATATTATATATACGATAAAATAAAAATGACTTTCTAATAGCCTTCTTTCTAAAACGTTGGTGTCTGAGAGAATAATCTTCCATCTAATAATTCTATTTTTATATTTATAGTCTAAACCAGTATCATTCATGCATCATACAATTGTACATAGAAATATACATAATCAATAAAATTTATTTTGGAGAGAATTTCATAAGCTTAGGGTCACAACCTGCATTAGCAAAGTTTTTTTTTGTCAAAGTTTGAATTAGCGTTTGAAAAGGAAAGCCATCTTTCATCAAATCATCAAAATCAAGATTAAGAAATTATTCTAGTGAAAAAAATTTAAATTTCTTAAACCGAAAAATTTCATTTCAGTTTTATACCAAACAGTTTGGATTTCAATTCAGACTATCTGGCTTAGAAATTATCTTTGATATTATTAGTAGTAGCTTGACAGTTCTTCCGTTTTCTCAATAACGCTTTTCAATACATGCTGTCTATATTTTAATTTGGAATCATTGATCACACCAAGATTTATGTTTTATTCATTCCAGCAAGAAGCTCATTTTTCTCAACATGTTCTAAAAGGTTTATTAATTCCAATTTTATTTCTTTTGTTTTTTATTGCATGAACTTTTTTAATTCCCACCGAAATCTCTTTAAAAAAAATCCATCTCACAGAGTTGAAGAGAATGGATTTCATTCTGGAGGGTTCAATTCAGTGAAATTTCAGTCTAATACTCTAACTTCGAATCGATTGAATCGCCATTCCAGAACTTTGTTTTAAATTTTATGTAAAAATACAAAAATTTTATGAGAATGTTTTTCTAGTATGCAAAGAATTAAAATCAATCTTGTATAAAATGTTTTCTATGTAATAGAAAAGATAAAATCTGCGACAAATAATTATTAATGATATAAGTTCAAAGTATAAATCCAAGCCGATTCAGATGCAAAAGAAAAATCATTTATGCATATAATGATGAATAAATAATTTTTGGAATAACATTAGCATACACCATACATAAATTACAAAAATACACAATTTATAATTTCTTTAAATATTCTTAATTAAATTATCTTTTTTGAAAAAATAATATTTAAGTTTTAATTTGACCCTTTTCATCTCATTTTTGAATGAAATTTACAAAGTTTTACTTCTTTTCAGATGTATCTAGAAACTTATTTCAGTTACCAAAAAATTAATAGCGACGTGCAATTAATTAAAAATAAAAATAATTAATCTGCCTTACTTGTAGATTAATTATACTCTTCTAATTCTAAGATTCTTTTAAAAAATGTGACATCATTATTTAATTAAATTTATGTTTTTATTTCTTTACAAGCTATTGTCAGTAAATTAATTTGGAAAGTTTCAAGAAAAATTAAATCGTTAATGTATTTTGCACATTATAGTTTTCAGTTATTTATTCAATTATTGACCTGACATTCCATATTTAAACTTTCTTTATATGGTGGATTTAAAATAAAAATTTATAGGATGTAAGAAAATATAAAATTGATTAGATTGTGCAAACAATTATTAATTGAAATACCCTTTAAACAAAAACTACATAATAGAAAACTACGAAACTATTTAAAGGAAAATAAGTAAAAAAGTTAAATCTTGACAATTATAAAAATATATTATATTTTAATAAAAGCAATGATTGCTCAGTTATGTTAATTACTTTTCCGTAAACATTGTCCCATTCAAATAATTTATGCACTGGTAGTCGGAAATTGATAACTCTCATTTGATAAAATATCTTGAGAGTTTTCAGATTTAATTTCTGTAGATTGCTTCACTAGTTAAATCAGTTGGAGTGTTCTTCATTGTCAGTTACTGTGCTTGATAACAATAATATAAAATTAAAGTATAAATTCTTTTTGTCATATATCCAAGATATTTTTTTAAAAAGAATGGCATTGGAACACAAAAAAGAGTTTGAAATACAAAAAGGCATTGAAAGATAAACACACATACATTCTAAATTCCATTCTTAGCATTGTTTGTAATTTGACAAAACAATTTCATTGATAGCGCTTATAATAATCATACATTTACTATAATTGATAAACCTAAAAGTATAGCATTATTTGGGACATGAATCTTTTATATATTTGAAAATATTGTCTGTAATTATCGTTCAAATTTTGAATAATTTTTGGAACATCCTGTGTCTAAGATTCTGATTGTAATTAATAGAGAAACTATCTTAAAATGATTGTTGGGAATGGTTATAATTACAAGCTGTACCATATAATGGCTCGAATAAGATGCAGGAAAACTGCGGAATTGATTTACAATACTAATAGACTACAATAGATTTGGCAGGTTGCTAACAAGCGTCGGTTTGATGAAGACGATACTTAAAAGTAAAGTAACATTTGAATTTATAAAAATATTTTACTGTCAAGATATACCTGAAAATATATTTACAATTTGCCATTTGAGTCAGTGTATCTATATTTATGTTATTTCTTAAAGTAACTGATAACAAAAAACATATTAACCCCTAAACCATTAAACTACTAACCAAAATAGTATCTTAAAAACAAAACAGTTTGTTGCAAAATCTGTAACTAGCGTCCCAAAATCCGTGTTTCGCAACAATACCATGTTTTAATTCACAGGGTCATTAGTTGGGTTTTAAATGGCATATTAATTTAAATAATTAAAACTTGATTCATGCTTATTTAAATTAAAATAGAAATAGTTCGCATTTTCCACTGCTATTCTTATGGATATTTTAAGAAGTGTAAGCGAATGAAAGTTTATTTCACAGACACCATTGCACATATTTGTATAGATTGCAGACACCATTGTTCAAATTTGTTAGAACATTTGAAATCATCTCTATTATCGTAGGTTATCGCTCTTATTTTAATCGAATAAAAAGTTTCTGGAAATTTATCAGACAAAAAGGGGGAATATATACCTTCAAACCTTTACTAATACTATTATTTTCCCAAAAATGAAATAACTTTCATCGCAAACAAAGGGGCGTTTCACTTACTGGGAAACTCGTAATCGACAAAGTGCGTCAAGAGGTTTCCCTAATCCTGCTTGATTAATCCCTGGTGACTGGCAAATTAGTTATTTGCAGGGATTTATTCTGAGGCAGTGAATGGGAGGGAAAATCTTCACACAGCAATTGAATATTTCATGGATTGTTCGGGACACTGTCACAATTACCACTGTCAGTGGCATGTCCGAGTTGCAATTGAATTCGCTTCCGTCGCTGTCTGCGGCTGAAAAGTTTAACTCTTCGAATAAAGGTCTATAAATAGAGATAGTTCCTGTCACTAACCTCGTGTTTTCGAAGAATCCAATAGGTGCTTAGGAATCTTGTCACCAGAGTGCGGTTTCTGAGTAAATTAATGCCACTGACAGTATCAAAATATGTATATATTAAAATGTATGAAAAATGCATGTCTACATAAACGTTCAGTGGCTCTTACTAAACTACTATAGAAGATACTAATCACAATACTTTGAGAAGATAGTAATTGTAATGCTCGCTCTAATTTTATCGGCTACCATTCTTGTCATCTTATTGTATCTGCAAGACCGAGCTTCACTCATGTGATATCTTCTTTATCATGTGATAACTTCATATTGTTTCCGCTTGAGATTTTTGGAGCCTCAAAATATGAAGGCAATAAATTATTGAAGCCTTAGAATGCATAAGCAAGAAATTGGTTATTTATCCTATTTCTTATTTTGTAGTCGGCTTTCACAGTATAGCCTTTGAAATATCTATCATCAGCTAATGTAGTTTTTTTTTTGGTGTCGGCTTTCACTGTATAGCTTTTGAACTATCTATCATCTACTGTTGTAGTTTTTCTCTTAGAAAATACAGTGTTATTGCCTAACTCACACAACGTTTTTTTTAGAAATAAATCAATCAAATCAAAATATTGTTTGTTTAATAGATAAAAATTGTGGTTTCAGGAATAATATCAACTAATTAAAATAAGGTTATTAGAAAATAATGCGGAAAGTTGACACATTTGACGATTTAACGCCAACGAAAGTTACAACTTGATTTCCAAACTATATATTTTCTGAATTCATACGAATTGTCTTAATGAACTCAAGTCATTAACCAGATTAAACCGGTTTGAAATAATCACGAGGCTATCAGATGTCTCAGGTGTTGATATTCAGAAAAAATGAAATAATGATGTATTTTTTTCATCTCAAAATCGGCTAGAAAAATTGAAATTGAAAGCATGTGTGTGCGCCTGCGCGCGTGTCTGTGAATCTCTATCTCTCTCTCTCTGTGTGTGTATGTGTGTTTGTGTGTGTGTGTGTGTGTGTGTGTGTGTGTGTGTGTGTGTGTGTGTGTGTGTGTGTGTGTGTGTGTGTGTGTGTGTGTGTGTGTGTGTGTGTGTGTGTGTGTGTGTGTGTTAATATTTCAACATGATTGAAATTTGAGATAGTAGATTTCATTTTTATTTTATAACTAATTATTTATTTTTAATTTATTTTTGTGCGATCGGACTTTATTTTTTCGAAGAAAATATTTAGATACGAATTACATGCTGACATACATATTTTTCAATCTTACCTGCATATGAATTGGTCAATAAAATGAAATAAAATCATGAATTTATCCAGCTTAACATGTAATTCAAAACAATCCACTATATTACAGAAACTATTTTGCAGTTCATCTATCGTTACTTATATTTTTGAGTTCACATTCAGTTTAACCATAGTGATGATATCAGGATTTAAATTGTAGTGTATGACATAATCATCATGAGAAAAAGCCTTTAATACTTAATTATAAAAATGTTTTTGGTGTGTTTGCGAAACCTCAGTTTTTAAAGGAAAGATTCCTAAGCAGATAAATTTAAAGAATAATAATAAATATAAATGAAGAAGAAAAAAATGAAGAATACAGCGCGACTTGAACAAAGGACCTGCAACATACGCTTCATTCATGCTGTTCTGACCACTACACAGCATTGACAATGCTACGAAGTGGAAGTTACACTTATTCAAACAGTAAAATGTAAAAAATTTGTGTCTCTAAAATCGTTTCTTTTTTCAGGAAAGCACCAACATAGATAATGTTAAAAGGCAAAACCTTATTTGAATATAAAATGTGCTCGAAATCGTTGGAATGGTTTCTAAGGTAGACGAAATGAATTTATATATATACAATAATTACTAGTTTAAAGTTATAAGATAAAAAATATTCACTGGTGACATTAAATGATGCCGGGATTCCTTGATTACAACAAATTCAGAAATGAAATACAAAATTAATATGGAAAAAACATACAATATTAGTTGAAGTTTAGTCTCAATTACAATTATTGTTCGATTCAGTCAATTTAAGTATAGTAAAATCTTGATTTAAAAGATTCAAAGATTTCCATATATGGCAAGTAATCAGATTTTTCAACTTTCTCTTAGACACTTATAAAAATATTTTAATGACATGAACATTAAGGATTTGATATTTACATTATGTAACGCAGATTCATGTCATTTGAATATTATTCAGTACTCAATCTATAATCAAACATACATTTAATTCTATGGATATAATTTTCTTCTCTTTATTTTGTTAAAATAAAAGTTGCAATTAATGACATTTTTTAATAAAAAGGCATATAAAAAAGAGAAAAAATGATTCCGGTTCCTCATATTGTATCCTCATAATATCTTTAAAATAATTACAAAATTAGAGAATAATTACAGAAAATAATAATAATGTTATATAATTAAGATTAAATAATCTGAAGTAAATAACTTAAACTGTTGAAGTAAATAACTTAAATAAATAACTAAAATGATTAAATACAATAATCAATTAAAATAAAATACATTGATATAGATAGTGAAAAACAAATAAAATTAGCTAGAAAATATATGGTTATTTAGTGACATGCTGATGAAATATTTGACTACTGGAAACATTTTGGTTTTTTTTTCCAAGTGAATATTCTTCGTGATAAAAATAACCTTCAAAAAAATAAGCGCTTCTGTTTGATAACCATTTTTCATTATATTTGATTGATCATCTTGAAAAGTAGAATTTTTGACATCTTTACAAAGCAAATGTTTAATTTGCATTATGGAAATGTTTACCCCTGAAACCTTTTTGGCAGTTGAAAAAAGGTTCGAAAAAAAATTGAATTAAATATCATAAAATGTGGTTTTAAGAAGAAAATATGCAAATTGCAACTTACTTTTGCAAATCTTTTGTATTCTTATGAAAAATATCAAAAACTTTAAAAAAACCGCAAATTTTTTTGATAAATTCATTTATTTAAATTTAATTAAGAATCTTAAAACTATTATAAATGAAAACATAAGTGAGCTTGGAAAATACAAGTAATGGCGAATAATTTAATTTTATATAATTATTTTGCAGTCATTTTCTGTTACTAATGATCTAATCTGATGTTAGTTCTTATTTGTAACACGCAATATTCTAAACATAATTACGAGTCACATTAACATAATTAATTAACTAAAAGTTTAACTTTGTCCGCAACTTAAACTTCAAGGAGAGTAGTTAAAGAAGCTCATTCAAACGCCAGCAGAAAAACCATCGTTTAAACAGCTGTGGCTGTTGCAAACTGAAGTAAATTAATGAAAGAAGGCTGTCTACTTCTGAACAGAAGCGGTGTAGTCAATTTTAAGGAAGCATTTGTTCTTTACGTGCATTTCGAAAGTTCTCACGTCGGTTGCAAATTTGTTTGAGCAGCGAATACAAGACATTTGGCTTGTCTCTGTTTATTTTGGCTTTGTTCAGAGATAGGAAGCTTAAAATAAATGTGAAAGAATTTTTTCCCCTTCGTAATCAATTAGGTGTGCTATATGGTTGTTTATTGTTCGTCATGGGTGTTCTTGACTGCGAAAACGATCATTCTTTTCACAATTAATGATGCCTAACTGTTACCTGTGGTCACATGATCCTTTATCCATTATTCTTAACCCTTTGTCTGCTCTAAGGCACCATTCAAGACGGGACATCATTTTAATGGTTTCTTCGTTCTTTTTTTCTCGTATACGTAGAATAGAGAAATTATAACAAACTTCAAAAAAATTTGAATTCGAGATTTTGAAGGATCTTCATGCTTTAGACCTCTCTGAGCTCTAAAAACCAATTTCTGGAAAGTGTCCGTCTATATGTCTGTAACTATGATTACTCAAAAATAACTTCTAGCTGAAAGGTTAAAGTTTAGCTAGATACATGTGTAATATATATTTACACAAAAGTTGCAGATTTTCACCCAATTGTAAATTTAACCCTCCGGGCGCCCAGTTATTCTGAGTTGGCTTGTCAAAAATTTCCCTCCATCCGTCAATAGGTTGCTTCAAAAAAATATCAGCTTCACACGAGACAGTGTCCGAAAAATAAACGAGCATTTTTCACTTCCCCTCTTTCTCAGCTGCGGGGTTCCCATTAACCCAGTGGGGAGACTGGTTTGCAATCTATCTGGTTATCTTATCTTACTGATGACCACTTCCCTCCCCTCCCTTCTTCACTCACCAACTTTTTTTTCGTATTAGCAATATATAAATTCGAACTAAACGGCGATATGAATTCACATCTTTGAAAGGGAGAAATATTTTGCATAGAGGTCTTAAATTTGTGAACTAATTTTTTTTTTATATAATTAGATTGACTATCTCATATCTGTATTATTCCAACATTTTTACAAAAGACACTATGCTATTAGTTGTTTTTTTTCTTAAAAGTATATATATATAAAAGAAGAAAGGCATTTAGAAACATAAAAATGCTGATGACATGCTACACATTTAAATTTTTTCTGCATATAATATAAGTAATATTTAATGTGAATAAATATTCTTTTTTCCGAGTGCATATAATTTTCAAAATTTGTGTTTCCAAAAATTTATTTTTAGACACGTAATTTAAGATATCTTTTTCACTGAGAGGTGAAAAATTTACATCTTAATTAAAACATCACACCAATTAATGTCGTTGCTCTTTCATAGAGAAGCATATGATTCGATAATTCTTTGACAAACTTTACAAAGCTGCATTTTAAAGCTTTTGGAATTTATATAAATGTTGGAAAATATCACTTAAGGTGTTCTTGCATTTAATATTAATAGGATATTTTTGTTTCTAACTCAAAATGAAAGACAATTTTCAAAAGATATTGAAAGAAAAGAAAAGAAATTTTTCACTAATTTTTTTTTTTGAAAAGTTCCAATTGATGAAATCAGTTTTTAGTGAGATATGAAGCGATATTAATTGCAATTCACTCACAGTAGTAGCCGTGATTTATTTTATATGTAAAGGTCTTATAGCCTTAGTTATCTAAATATTTGTATGAAATCAAAACGCCTTTGTAAAAAATAATAAATTGTGATTTTTTAAAAATATAATTAAAAAAAATCATTTAATATATTTCTACCTGTTATGAATAAAAAGTTATTTGTCAAGTTTAGTACAGTTTTGTTGTTAAATCAAATATCACTTTTGGCAAGAAAACACTTTTCAGCGCTTCAGCACAATACGTCTTAGAATCTATCTTTGAAAATACCAGAGTTAACAAATAGGCACATTTTTTTAAAAATTCTGAATTACAGAATGTGCAAGCGTATGAATCGAACGTTCCAAATTAAGTAATATCGTACTTGTCCTATTCCTAAATGATATCAAAGCAAAACAGAATATAAACCGAAATTAAGGCTATTGGAGATGATAACAAGAGCATGTTTGTAGCAACTAAGCAACTTTCAAAATTAATTTTACTAATATTCAACTAAAATTTTTGGGTTGATTCTTCAAACAATTTTTTTAATGTTTTTCTAATTCAAAGAATCTGATCTTGAAGAAATTAAAGTGCCTTTTTGAGACTAAGTTTTTCATATTTAAATAATATTTGTTTAATTTATATATTGTTCAAAAATCTACAGCTTATTTCAGTGATTTATTAATAACGTAATGAATGCAGAAATAATATAGTGATTAATGTATAGAATATATACATTAATCACTAACAGAATCAGGTATAAATCCGAAATTAAATTCAATAAAGTAGTGAAAACTTAATTTGCATTGAGCATTTTATTTCTATTTTCAAGCTAATGTTCATTTGATTATATTCATTGCGCTGACGATTCCTATTTCTTCATGACAATCCAGAATGAGTCATTAAAACGCAAGATTTTTTTTCTTTTCAAAATTTAATCTTTGCAAATATTTTGAAACTATTAGTATGATATCATTTGAAATTGTAGAAACATTTTTAAATAGTTTTAGAAAATTATTATTTCAAATTGGGATTAGTTGCAATGTATATAAAGTATCTCATATGTCACATTTAAAAAATAGTTTCCTAAATATTTTAAAGTGCTCATTAAAATATTCATTCATTCATCATCAAAGTCTTAATGATGTCGTTATTCTTGATTTCATCAATTATGGCATATCATGTGAAAGATTCTTACATCGTGTTATTCAAATAAGCCATTAAAAAGTTCTTAAAAATTTTAACTGAAGTTACTGTTTAAACAAAGCAGATATTTTTTCTCAACGTGAAGAAAGTAACGCCGGAAAGTTACGGTAAAATAACAAAATTGATTTCAATTTCATTTCTATAAAAAAGAATTGTTACAAATTACTTCTAAAATTCTGAATTGTTTTTAAAACCTGAATAAAAATTGTCCCGAAAACGAAAATTTTGTCTAAGGAAAGTTAATCTTTTGAATTTTAATGTGACACAACAATTGCCAATAAGCTTTTCTGCTTGATTAAATTTAAATTAAGATTTAATAAATAAGAAATAAGAAATTTAAAAAAGATTCTAATTAGTGATTATCTATTGGTCAGGAAGTAATTATGTACCAAATTTTATAAATCCAGGACCAGCTGTTTATATTAATTTTTTGTTTATTTTGTTTTCTAGCTGTTTTCTAATTAATTTTTTTGTGATTATCGTTTCTCGCGATTTACAAAAAAAAAAAAAAAAAGAATTTTACAATATGGCTATTATAAATATATTATAACTTTTGATTCGGAACCTATAATATAAATTTACATTACCGCGAATTAAATAAAATAAAACACAAAAAATAAATTAATTTAAACACAAATAATTAAATTAAAACATGAAATTCCTTGCAAGTCTTAATGCCGTATTTTTAAATAAATGAAAAAGAAAATTGAAACATTTTTACATCAAAAATCAAATTTTAACAGACAGTCTTTATTTCTTAACTGAAAATTTGTCAACGTATTCATGTCATGAATTTTGAGGCAAATTAGTTAAATAAATATATAAAATAAATTATTTTTACTTTTGTCATTCTTTTGAAGGCGTTAGACGTATTTTAAAATTGTTTAATAGCAACATTTTACGTAAAAATCTATTTAGAAATATTTTGCTTTACTAAGGAATGTGTTCGTAAGTTATTATTTTGGTAAGTAAAATTTAGTGAGAAGATTTTTTTTCTCATAAGTTTCTAAAAACCCCATGAAATATACTTCCTACTTAAATCATTTAACGAAAAGGAATTCTTTTATGAGCGCTAAGTGCTTCTACTCGGTTCTCTTTAGGGGGTTATCGTAAAGTAATCTATCACTGACAAGAAGGTCATTAACGGAGGGGAACGGCACAGAAGAAAAAACACGTCTTCGCCCTTTTCGACGCTTCAATTGAAAGTAGGAAAAAACCGTTTGCGCCCGTCTCGGAAACAACTGAACAGAACGAAAAAACACGGTTACGCCCGTTTCGGAGGGTTTGTGCCTTCCAGAAAAAGACGTCTCCGCCGCTTGGAGGGTTAAATCTGTTCAGAGGAAGTCTGTCTGTCCAGTTGTTCTATAGTAATGAAACAAAAAGAACTAGATACATAAAATTCATTACACATGTTTAACATTTGTAGCGTAGAACCTGTCAAATACTATGAAATTCAACAACGGATTGACTGTATTTTTTGAAACAATTAAACGCTATAGTTCAACAACGTAATGACTTAAATATATCACATTTGGTATGGGAATTAGTGACTGCAAATGCAATTTTGTTTCAAATTTTTGTTTCATCGATTAAGAAAAACGAGTCTAAAGATCAAAATCAATTTTCAGGTTATATTAGCTACATATCAGAAATTGATCATCAAAAAGTCTCACTTAAATTCAAAATGACACAATAGATTCGATTAAACAAAATTTCGAATTTCCCGTTAAAAGTTAATATTTAGAAACTATTCTGCTCCCGTGGTATGCCATACGTTCCCTAGCTTAACAAGTATATTAGAGGGTTTGCTAGGACATTTTCTTAGGACTAATCATCAAGAATTTTAATCGATGCTCATGAAGCTTGAATTCATGAATACCTGTCAACAAGGCACTCGAACATAAATACAATAATATGGTAAGTAGATTCCCGATATAATTTTTTACACAAATTTATTTTTCATATTTATAATTTATTTAGCGATTTTCTTCTTTCAGTAAGATATGTTTACTCCATTAACAAAACTAAATAAAATTAGGAAGCGTTAAGATATGCAATTAAAACTAAAGGGTATTAAGAATTTTTAAATTGTTATGCTTTTCTTACATTTTAATACATCCTTTTAAAGTATTTTCAAATAATATATGTAAAAATGTATCTTTAATGTAAAAAATACCTTTTTTCACATTTGGAATCGTTTGGAATTTGAATTGAAATGAATGTTAAACAATAAGATAGCAGCTCAGCTAGATGTTCACATTTGTTCAAAGCACTTGATGTATAAATTAATTTTCAGTAACAAATATGCAACTAAAAATATATAAGTTTTGCAAGGAAAATTTTGGCATTTCCCATCTTCAAAAGTTGGAGTTGTCCTTTTAGACGAATATCAGGGATAAAAAACTGAACATTGGAGAGAAAAAAATTTTAGCTTTGTTTACACAGAATAATATTTTTTTTTCATTATAGCCATTCTTAATGATACAGACATCCCAACGACAAAATAGTTCATTACCTTCAACAGCATTCTTTATGAAGACTTTTATATTGTTCATTGTTGCAGTCAACAGAGACGTTAAAACAGAACATAAAACTTATCTTAGCATCACGAATGCACTAAAAAGTAATTTTGGAAGATTTAGTAACCTAAAGTAGAAGTGACTGTCCTAAACACATAAGTGGTTACGAACATGTTTTACTATATCTGTCATGAAATGCAGATTGCTGAATATGCAAATAAATTAATTGAACAGTGAAATGCAATGTTAATCCTTATTATTGTGTGATTGTTTTCAGCCAGAAGTAACAGAAGATTTAAATCTTACTAAGCTACCATGATTGGTTAGGATACTCTAAGAGGTTACGAGCATGTTTTACTATAACTATCATGAAATACAGTTTTCTGAATATGAAAATAAATTAATTGGCCCATGAAACATAATCTAAATACTTATTATAGTGTGATTTTTTTTCAGCCAGAAGTAACAGAAGATTCAAATCTTACTAAGCTACTGTGCTTGGTTAGGCTACTGTGATTGGTCAGGATACTGTGAAAGGCTACGAACATGTTTTTAGTATAACTATCATGAAATGCAGATTGCTGAATATACAAATAAATTAATTGTACAGTGAAATGCAATATTAATTACTTGCATGTTAATTGCTATGAACTGCCTAGTGTATAAAATTATATTTATTGGCATTATATATTATATTCACATGTATAATATATACGATGATATGCTATTATTCATTGTACATATATACGATGGTGGTGCTATTATTCTTATACGTATAACAAAATGAAACAATAAATAGGTAATTTTTACAATTAAAATATTCTACTGTATTCTAAAATATTCATATTTCCTTAATGGTTTCAATTAAGCTCTATATTTTCTCTATATATAAAATTCTGTGAAAGAAATTTTTCTTGCACTATAAAACATTTTTCGTTATCTCAAGCAAAACTATATTAGTCTCAAATAATAATAATAACGTCACTAATAATTAATAATAATCAATCAATAATGATATTTGAACTAATAATTAATAATACTAAACTAAAAATAATACATAAATCAATAGTTAATAATTTTAAAGTAATAATAATATCTAAACCAATAATTATTAATAATAAACTGATAATAATGCTTAAACAAAAAATTAATATTAATACTTAAATTAATAAATGAACTGTCCCTATTTTACACAGTAAACGAGTATATGATTTTAATGACAGAAACAAGTTTATACTTTCACTCATAGTTTTAAAAAATATGGCTAATTAATAACAAAAAATGTTTTTTATTTATAAAAAATTAAATATTATAGCTATTATTAATAAATTTCAACCTCATCAAATAAAATAACATATATGACCTATGCAACGAATTAAAATTTCGATATTTAATAAATAATTAAGTCACATTATCAATTAATGTGCATGAAAAAACCACTTGAATAAGCTTCCGTACATCAGGAGCTCAGATTTCGTTGTGTCATCTGACCCCGGTTCCAAATTACAAGGTTCGCAGCAAAATATCCCTAACATTACTCAAAAACTGAACGTTAATGTAACTAAACTAAACTAAAGAGTACATCAGGTTCATTTCACAAATAGATTAAAATGACTGTCTATATCCAAATGCAGGATGTAATATCTATTTATCTGTAAATCAAGGTGACAAATTAGCAGAAATAGAATTCTTTGATCGTTCAATTTAAAATTTAGTTTTCCGTATTTCAAGGTCAATTAATAAACGATACAAAACTTCAAGGAAAAGAATAATTATATTATTCTTTTAATAAACGAAATGGTCAATGTAATAAACGAAATATATATGTCATTATAACAAGCATGAAATATATCTGAATTTAACATTGGAAATGCTAATCATGAATTCGCCATATGTGAATGATAAAATAAATATCAAGGAATATTTTTCTTCGGCAAATAAAATATTTTTTTTCTTTTATGAAAAGAATGTAAGTCCCTAAGTGCAGAGTACATAAAATTACGTAAAAGAGTTCTTTCCTTTCCCCATGGCTTATATCAAATTCTTTCCATGGTATTTTATTTACCATAAACTTCGTCAAACTATGACGTGAGGGAATGAAGTGTAATTTAATTTGCTCGACTTTTCTTCCAGATTATTTTTCCTCGGAAAAGACAACTTTCGGTCGTTCACGAAAGAAAAAAATTGCGATCTAGTTTCTCCTAACTATAAATATTTTAAAATGTTGACTTGTATAAGATAAATATGTAATACAAATTCATAGACGTGAAATAAATATGACATTTGGCCTGGATCTCGAAAAAACGTAGAAAATATGAGATTTATGAAATATGGGATGGTTACCGAGTTTTTCACCCTCATGATAAATAATTATTATTATGTAAGAACCTTTGAATATAATGCTGTAAAAGTTTTAGTATAGAACAGTCATGTTTTTATGGTTTTAGTTCCAATGTAATGCAGATTAAACAGAAATGAAGATTTTATATTCAAGGTGCCAACGAAGGAAACAGTTCAATATACTTTTTGGTCCCACGAATTTAAATCGCTCATGATCACTGAGTATACTAGTAATAGTTCAGTATACTCTTTTGTTCCATTAATTCAAGTCTGTCTTTATTATTCAGTATATTAGTAATAGCTCAGAATACTTTCTGGTTCCATGAATTTAAATTGGGCATTATCATTCAGTATACCAATGACAGATTCTCTTTGATTCACTGAATGCAAATCGGCCATTATTCTTCAATATACTTGTTATGGTTCAGTAAACTCTTTGACTCCATGAATTCAAACTGGGCATTACTATATTCATTATACTACTAACAGTCCAATATACTCTTTTGTTCCATGAATTCGAATCAGCCATTACTGTTTGTTCATTGTACTAGTAACAGTTAAAGTACTTTTCAATATACAAGAAATAGTTCAGTACCCTCTTTGGCTCCCTGAATTCAAATTTGTCATGACTATTGATTATTATTGTAATAGTTCAATATACTCTTTAGTTCAACGAATTCAAATCGGACAATACTTTTCAGTGCTAATTTGGCGATTAGATAATAGAACAATGAAAATATTTTTGAATTCAAAGTCAGGATCACAAATCCTTTACGTAGTGCATTAGTCTCAATGCTGAACAACATTTGACGAGATTTGGAATACTGCCATCACATTTTTTATGCCATCAATGATATTCACATTGAAATTTATTTAGTGAATTTATAAAAAAATTATAAAAACATTTACAAAATATCTGAATAACCATACGCTAAATCATAATAGTTTTAATAGTGAATTTACAAGTAAGGAAATACCTTATTTACAATCAGTATATGAAGTTTTTGCAAGAATAGCCATAAGATTTTCATATTATTATTAAAACCTGTTCCACGCATTCATTGTAACACATTATATATTTATCAAGTTTAGTATAAATATATATTGTATATATGCATGAAAATTGCTAAAATTCTATATTTGAAGCACATTTCATGGCTTCGTCCAAGCTTCATGGTATTTATGCGTCTTTATACGTACTTAAAGCTCTTATTCCAAGAAGGAAGTTATATATATATTAGGGGAACCATTTCATGTAAATTTGTATAAAAATGGATGTAAAATTTATATGCAAACTTTTCATGAATAATATTATATTTAAAGCAGGTTCCACGTAGAACGTAATATATGTATCATATTTAGCAAAAAAATAAGCAGTTACATAAGAAAATGTATGTTTATGGAATAAAGGTAAGCACTTCAGCTATTGAGCGTGAAATAACCACATAAGATTTTTTTTAGTTCACGGTCTGTTACACAATAGGTTATATCTTTCCTAGCCATGGATTTCTTGCAAGAAGTGCAGCTAATATTTATATAATAAGAGAGGAGATATGAAACTTACTTATATTAAAAATTACTTATATGAAAGAATAAAATTGTTGAATAAGTAAGGATAAATAATGCACATATATTTATGTTACATTTTTGAAATATATATTTAGATAGGTATTTACATATTTTGCTGAATTTAACATTATTTGGCATGCAGGAAGAAAGTTAATGGATGATACCTTATTACTTCAGGTAAATTAAAGTTATATGCATGTGACTTAAATTTAAGAACGGCATGTTTACAAGAGTTTTTATGTATGTAAATAAATTTTAATTTGTAAATAAGTTTTCTTTATTCTTTTAGTAAATAAGCCACTAAAAATTTTATGAACAAAAAAAATATGATATGGGAACCTTTTATTACATCCTAAAATTAAATTTAAAGAAACATCTATAAACTGCATATAAGCAAAACGTGTTTTGTAGAAGCATTCTTGGAATTCTTTAATAATTTGTATTCTTCCTGATTTCAAAGAAATACTCTAATTTTGATTTATAGAAGAAACAATTTATTCATATTCTTCGATAAATCCCTACAAATAAAAAAATATTGAATACCCTTTCAAGCAATGGAAAAAACTAAATCCGAATTACTAACTTTGAACCCTGCACATTTCCAAAGTATTTAATATGTATATAGTTTCCAATATTAAGGTGTTCAATAATGCGTTGTTGTTAATGAAAAATGATTATCTGCTGTTGTTTCCTTTTAATCTAGTATTGTATCGTTCCTTTAAATCCAATCTTCTAGTACTCTTCTTTCCAATTTTTGAAATTTAATGCCCTATGGCAATGAGAAAATTTTTAAAAAGTTTTGATGTAAAACAAGGAAAATTTTCTTTGTTATAATATCAATTACTTTTAAACAATATATATGTGTTACTGTCTGATTCTTTAATATGTTCTTTGAAGCCAATTCTTTGACACAAAACATAATCAGATTAATATATATTGAATACGTTGATAAATTTCGATTTTCCTTTGTCTGCAAGATTTTCAACAAAAGGTCATTTGATGGTGAAACGAATCTTAATAAAATCCAATCAACTCAACATTTTTTCTTCCAAACCTTCTGAAAAAAAATTATACCCAAAGGCATTAAGCTTAAATAAGAAGCTCTGAGTCGGTTTTAAATAGAGTCTAAATAAAGAAACCTTAAAAAAAATTTAAAAACGAAAAATTTCTTAAGTTTCCGGGAAAAAAACTTGTTTCTTCTGCAGTAGATTTAAAAATTCCAAAATTAGAATTCTTTTAGGGTTAGTATTTATTAAACAACTTTAATGCATTTGTTTTGTATTGCGTGTCTTTCAAAATATTGCTATTTTGAGTAAAACCTACTTTATAATTAATGGTACATTAACCAAAATATACATATACACTTAATTAAATATGAAAAATAAAAGAGCATTTCTCAGAAAAAAGGAAGATATGTAATATGGCATTTCCTAAATAACTCTTTTTTTTAACAAATACCGGAATGAATTCAATTTACTCAAATTTTAAAATAGGTATCAGAATAAAATATACATTGTAATTCACTGATAGCTATATATAATTTAGAAATAGATAAATTTAAAGATATAAATACTACATTTTTGAAATAGATATATTAACTACAGACATTTTAAGATATATTAGGTATAAAAATATAATAACTGTTATAAATATTAAGAAATTAAGATTTCTCTTATCATTACTCACTAACAATACTTAATTTAATGAAGAAGAAGAAAAAAGAAACAATGTTGTATGTGAAAAACTTGTTGTTCATTGCCAAAGAATTGCTATTTATTTTCTAGCAAGCAAAGAGCATAAAAAGAAAATGCAGATAACGAAAAAATTTATTTTCGATATTTTAACGAATCTTCAAATACATCTCATTCCCACAGACTAAATTCGAATATTTCGGAATTTTTTACTTGTATTAGTCCGTCAATTAATTTGTAAGTGAATTTATTTTAAAAATGCAGTGAGTGAGAATAATATTTAATTTCGTCTTCGCATGCAGAACGTAAATAGTTAAGAATAGGCGCCCTGGTATAGGGAGGGGTAGAGTATCTTCCCTGAAATCTGAGCGTTCCGGTTCAGACATGATTATTCCTCTTCTGTGTTCTGTCTCTGAAGATGTCGTAGGACGGCGTTGAACTCGATTGGTTGACGAATAGAACTCGGAACATTTTGGTCGGAAGTCTCGTAACATAGCCGCATTACCAAAATTGGTTACTTATGGTTAGAGGCTATTACTAGCTTATTAAGATACCAATACTCCCCCTACAGTTTAGTTATATTAACGTCCCGTTTTAAAGCAACACGAGGGCTATTTTGGGAAGGATCTCGTAATTTTGAACCACAGTCAGATGACGAGGACGGCATCTGAACAGGCACCCCCCTCTCCCAACCACGCCACACCAGTTGGTGGTCGTTTGGCCTGACAGATTTAACTTGCAAGAGACCCCCTCACACGACGGTTCTTCGGTGGAATCAAGTCTCGAACCTGAAACCCTCCGGTTCCGAAGTAGAGACCTTACCACCAGGCGACCGCGACCCCATTCCCCCTCCAGTGAGTCTATTGTGAGACGAGTGATGTTATCACACCAAGTATTTTTGGTGGGCGACGAACGTTTTAATCGCGCCAGGCGTTATGGCGGGTGATGAACGTTTGTTATGGCGACTTTTGCTACCGATAGAGGGTGATACAAAGGTTGCGTTGCGTTACCAATATCGTAGGTTGGCGTTGTCTAAGAATAGAATTCGGGACTTTTTAATCGGAAGCCTGGTAACATACTCACTAAACAAAAAGTAATCACCTATGTTTAGTGGCTGTTACTGGCTTATTAAGATATCACTACAAGGAGTGTGAATATCCTTCGGCTGTAAATTAAAGGGGAGTTGTACAAGCGAATGTGACGCATAAAGAACTTATACTTTTGACCCTAGTTGGCACTATTGAAAAAACAAAAGACGATCGCTTGGCGTAAATCACTGACAAATAACTGTCATCGGTCTTTTAAAGTGCCATAATAACAACAAAAACCGATATCTAAAAAAGCATTTAGACGAAATTCGTTATACGGATGTATATCTATTCGCATATACCGGTCCGTTACGGTAACTCAAAACACATAACAAGCTAAAAAATAAAAGTTTACTAAGAAGTCCTGAAGTTAAAATTCCTGAATTGAACAGAATTTCCTGTCACATATGATGATGACATGAAGTCCAAAATTTGTACTCGATTATCTTAACGAAACAACAAAACTTAACACTAATTACGTGAAAGCGTTGAAGTACTTTTGGAGTTCAGTAACAATTTTCCGTTATTAAATACCAATTTTGAGGACATAAATTGAATTTTTCCCTTAAGTTTTAATATTCGAACAACATTCTCCCTTGGCGTGAAGTAACAGCACTGTGTGTAAATCATTTCATCAGAATGTATTGTAAATAATATATTCTTTTTTGAAAATGTGATCTTTATTCTAATTTCCAAATATTTTAGCAGTAAAAGATATTTACACACCAGTACATTAGCTAACCAAGGAGAATCATCTCATCCAAGTTTTCTCTTATATTATCTAACAAATATTTATGCACATGGCACAAGGCATTAGTACGTGATAGTTGCAATTATCTTCTGGCGTATGGTCTAAATAATCACTAGAATGCGATTAGTACACAAATGTCAAAAAATCGTAGATGTATTTTTATTAGACTGATTAAAATCAAATTTTGACTCTAATTGTTGTCACAAAATCCCAAAAAAGTTTAATTCCAAAAATTTCTTTAAATCATAAAGTTTTGGATAATATTGTTTTACGATTTTTTTTCGCGTATGATATTTGGTGATTGTTTTTATAATTCTACCCTGGAAAGCGGCTCATACACAAATAGCAGAAAACCGAATATTTTTTC
Source organism: Argiope trifasciata (assembly GCA_026543055.1). NCBI lineage: Eukaryota > Metazoa > Arthropoda > Arachnida > Araneae > Araneidae > Argiope > Argiope trifasciata. Next base: position 135,662 of record JAPMOQ010020268.1, on the reverse strand, counting down.
AGGATGCCATTTTCCAAATAGATTGAAACCAAAATTTGATGCTAACAGTCTTTACAAAATCAGATACCAACTTTCATAAATTTTTGAACTATACCATTCATACACTTGTGAAAAAGCAGATAGACAGACGGTCAACCACTTGGAAGATTTGGGTGCAAATTTAATAAAAATTTACACTTTAGGCTAAAATTAGGTTCCAAATTTCATCTCCTAACTTATTAAGATATAAGCAGTCGCGTTTACATACATGAAATAGATGACCAACCTGACCAACCCTTTGTGGAGGTGGGTTTCAAAATTTGATAGAAATTAACATTTTAAAATCTCAACGAGTATATCAAATTTTGTACTTATATTTTATTCTTATCGTGTTCGTTTTACTCGGACAGCCACCCACGCAGACTTCCTCTAAATAGATTTCGTTCCAAATTTGATAGAACTCCACACAAAATATATCAAATTCCAGCAGTCTTGGTAAAAATAGTTTTGAAATCCTAGGTACATAGGCAGGTACGTAGACTGACCGACATTATTCCCAAAATAAATTTTCTAAGTTCAGAAAAGTCTGAAATCTTCGAAATTCGTGAAAATCACGAAATAGAATTTTTTTATGGTTACAGGAATTTTCCTTTGTGAATTTCGTATACTAGCAAAAAGTCTTCTATATATCATGTGTAATAAGATAAGGACTGTATTTGAAAAACTGTAAACTTTATCCTTTTCAGACGTAATCCACTGACACAAGAAAAGGGTTTAATTTTATAAATGATATGAATAACTGGAACTTTCCAGATGCAAGTTAAGATAAAAGGAATATTCTATGCTTTAGTTACTCTTTCATTTTTTTGACAGTGTCCAACGCTTTATTCCTTTCAATGAACAAACAAATACAGAAATCGTATATATATATATATATATATATATATATATATATATATATATATATATATATATATATATTGAATCCAATAAATCAAAAGGCTAATTTCTAAGATTAAAACTAGACTTCAAGAAACAGCAGATTGCATGCTTTCAATGACCTATGACTTGTACCTTCACCTCTTACATTTTCATGCCATTGTATAATACGATTATGGTTTTTCACTTATGAAAAAGCGTGAAAGAAATTACAATGCACTAAAACACTTAGACTTCCAATGTTATTGACTGCTGATCTCTTGACATCAGTATCCTAAAAACTGTAATGAAAATATTAAAATTTCGTGAACTATTTGCACTTTGTACCTCGCAGTTTAATTAATATTTTCACTTTCAGTACATTTTTAACCAAATGTGTTCAATATGTATTCATTAAGATTTCAAGGTCTTCAAAAAATGTTTTTAATCATTCCTTATCCCTATAATAATGCAAAAATAAATGTAATTCCAAACATAATTTTCGATATTAATATTTAAGACCACAATAAACAAAAAAAAATTATTACTTTCGTAGAATTAATTAAAAATCTTGATTTCGCAAATATTTCTCCCCGCATGACTTGAAATCACAAGATCAAAGAGATTTTATAAGGCACCTTAAATTACGTTATACATCAAAGAAAAAGTCAAAAGTTACCTTTTATAAACTCATTCTAAAATAAATATGGCTCCATGAAGACTTTCAAACATGCACAAAGGCATAGATTGTTTACAACTGCCTCAAACGCCAAGTAAAATGTTGACTTTGTTTCAGGATCTGGAAAAGGTTTGTGCTCAGAATAAAAATATCTTTTTTCTATTGATTCAAACACCTTTATTTCGAAATATGTGTCAGATCGCGATGCTCATCGAAGGAATAAACAATTTTCATTTGAAGTTAAAAGTTACATCAGATAAATATTGCGGCACACATTTTACGGCTTACTGCTTAGTTCCGTCGTATATATAAATTTTACAGCATTAACATTCCTTCAGTAAGTGATATTTTAGAAATCGATTTATAAAGAATCTGATATTTGCATCTCAAAAACCCTTTGAATCTTCAACATCGGTGAATTGTTTACTTGATGTTTAAAATTTTCAAAAACTAATTCGCAATAGGAAAATTAAATATAAATATAATGTAATGTGATGATGATTTTTAAATATGATAAATATTTAAGATATCTTTTTAAATAAATTGCCTAATTTCAGAAAAAGATTAGAAACAAATATGATCTTTCTATTATGTTAATATAATGTAAAGTATCTGAAATGTTACTTTCAGTTTATTGTTTGAAGGACTCCTAAGTCCTTCAGATGATAATTTTAGGAAAAAAGGAATTAAAACGGAAAAGTTATGGTTTTTAAATATTTTGAAAATGTTTGACCATACAAAATAGTTTTAAAATATTTATAAGTCTCTTTTTGGCAACAACATATTTATTTGGGGGGAGAGACTTTCTTTCATCTTATAACGAAGAAATACTCTGTTTCCCTAAAATTCGTCCAAACATCCCAATGAACTGCCAGTGTTCTTCAAGAGTCGATAAATAATAAATTGCACTATTTAGTTGAGTGCTATTAAGTAAATGGATGTTCGAACATTTTCTGAACTTTCTCAAAAAACTTCAATGGCCTCAAACTCCGTATGGGAGAGCTTACTTAATTAACAAAGCATGCAACTTAGGTATTAAATCAACTGTTCTTCAATTATGTTGATAAAAAATATTCAGGCTTCAATGACGTTCAGACTTTTCAAGCTCATTTTCCAATAGCTTCGAGATTGGGTTTCCTCAATAGTGTTGATGTGTTTTTTTCAAATTCCGTTAGAAGAAATCTAACTGTATTATTATCTGTCTTTGAGACAACCTATGAAGAAAGGGCTTCTTATTATCGATTTGGAAGTACTAGACTTATAACTCAGTAATTTCTCTTAATGTCATTTCCTTTTGAATTGTCTTTAAATTCATTTAATTTTCATCATCAGTATAGAAGTTTATGCCTGTAAATAAAATCAAACATCCAATACATTTTAAACATATATCACTAAATCGAATACAAATCTTGAGTGAACCTCGAAAGTAAATTAGTGATAGAGCGGAAAAAAGAGACCGAAAATAAAATATTTAAAACATATTCTACAAAAATATAATTTTATAGCGTTATTTTTAAAACTTTTTGTAACCAGTTATTTGAAATAGTATAAAATAATAGAATAATTATCGTCCTTCAGTTTTAGAACAAGGAGGCATCATGGTGATGGAATGGAAAATTAATCAAAGTGATTGGTAAATACGTAATTAATTTTTCTTAATCCACTTTATTTCCATCAAAAATACATAAAACTAGAAAATTGAAAATATTTAAGAAATTATGAAATAAATGTAAGAACAATTACCATCTTTAGAAAGATGAAACATGAGAAATTAAAGATGGTTTTATAAAAAGAAAAAGAAGGAATGACGTTCTAAACATCGCTTAGTTACAAAGGTACCATTCACTATGATATTTTTTCTCTCAAGGCAGAATTGAAAATAAGATTTTTAAATGGAAAGTTTCTGCCGCTGCCAAAAACGTTTTTTTGGAAGAACTTAGAAAATATAAAAGAAATGATAGGTATTCACATTAAAAATGTGTAAATTAAAAAATAATCTCCATGAAAAAGGACTTTGCTCTATTGAAATCCATTGCATTAAGATCTCTCACAGGTAGCATTTTATCTATTTTAAAAAATTTAAACAAGTGCAAAACAGGCACAGCATGTAAATTCTTAACAAGTCTTGCTATTGTCACAAAACATTTGATTACACTTTCAAAATTTTTTACTTAGAAGTAAATTAATTATTGGAGAACGTAAATAAATAGGAATGTGAACTACTGATAGAAAAATTTGAATTTGTTTACAATCAAAAATTAGTTTTCCATTCATCTCTGGAATTTTTTAAATTTATTATTTCCGCGCACTCTTAAAAATACGACTCATTAAAATGGCATCGGCAGCTTTACAAAGGTCAGGTAATACTTTTAAAAAATCAGGCAATGATTCATGCATGAATCGATTTTGATCGATCGAATAAAACGCATTTTAAAACTATTTATAGATATTATAATTCATTCAATAATCATGTGAAATTCCTACATATCTAAAGGGCGCCTGAAAATTAAAGTACGATTTGAATTTCCCAACGATTGCTTTTAACATAATACTAAGTAATTTATAAAAGGGAAAACTCGAATTTGTTTCATATTAAAAAGGTTTTTCCAATTCATTTCTGGAATTTTTTTTTACTTTCAATAATATATATGTGACCTTTTAAAAATATAGTGATTCAGTAAAATGTCATTGTCAGTTTGAAACAAGTCAGATTTTATACCTGATTAATTTTATAAATCAGGCAATGAATCGAAATACCAATTTTTTTAATTTTTAATATTATTTTGAGTTATATGTATATGGATAAATCCCAGGGTATTTAATATCTAAATTAATTTTTAAATTCATCGTTGAATATTTTTTATCAAAGTATTATTTCTGTACACTGCTAAAAACGCAATAACTTATTAAAATGGCATAAGCAGTTTCACAAAGATCAAAAATACTTTAAAAAATTAGGCAAAGTTTCATACATGAATCGAATTTGTTCGACAGAATGCGACGCTTTTTTAAATTATTAATATAACTTAAAGTATTTTATAGATATAATAAGTCGCTCAATAATCGAATGGAATTCTTAAATAGGTAAGTGGTGGGTAAGTGGTGGTATCAAAGTTAACAAAAGCTTTGAATGATAAAGTATTGGCAGCTATATTAAAAAAACCATTCAAGAGCTGATAATTTAGAATTAGTAAAAACGGAGCATTACACGATAGAACAAAGTGTTAACACCAGATTTGAATTAAATGAAAAACACAGTTTTTTTCTTTAAGTAACAGTAAACTTTTGTAGAAATTTTCCGCAACAATTTTGCATAAATGTTATTGTTGTTACATATGGCACTTTACAAGCGCGCTGACAGACACTGTCAATGATTTAAGCCGAAATGAGTGTCTGTTGTTTTACCAATAACACCAAACAAGGCTAAGAATACGACTTAACTACTTCATGCTTCACATTCACCCTTTCCCAGGGTGCATTCACATAACCCACACAGAACCCAGATAGAAGACAGAACAACCATGCCCTAACAGCGACTCGAACCCTGGACGCCCGATCATGGGAAGACACGCTACCCTTATGCCGGGACATCGGCTCGCATAAATATGGCTGACGCGGAGTTGAATTTTCACCATCCATGGTGACAAATTCAAATCTTGTGTTAATTTTATGATGCCCGTTGTAATATCACATTATCACTTAATTCAATACACCAAAATGAAATCTAATCTGGAATAGAGTAGTGAAAGCAATTAAAGGGTCAAATATATTATGCGAAACCTTTTGCAACCACTTCCATACAACATATTTAAAAATAAAGACTGCTTAAAGAAAGACAAAAAAGTAAAATTGACATTCAAAGGCACTATTAAAATTAATTTTGCGTCTAAACGTACTTAAAACAGATACTTATGTCATCATATCGATAAATACATTTTTTTTACATTATAAATCTAGACTAAGAAAAAACAGATGCAAGTAGGAAGTGTCTGCCATAATTTTTCCTTCAGCAAATCCAAGATTCTTTTTTCCTTTTCACTTCTGTTCCAATTCCTAGAGACCGTTATTTATTAGAGGGATGCATTAGTGATATGATGTGGTTGCAGGTGGTTGGGATGCTCTGCTTTCAGACTTAATCTAAAAACACCAGGGAGATGGTCACTGACAAATCGATATCTATGCATTTATGTTATTACCAAAGCGGAAATCTGTGGAGGATACTTGCAAAAAAGTCCATAAAGGTAATGGATCTATATTTCAGGAGGGGAAACCATATATTTGGCTCTTTAATTCTTTTATCGCATCATTTGTTGACAGATTGCATTGTTTGGACTTTAAATAATTGGTAATAATTTAATGCGAATGATGGCCCATTTTATTCACCATCATATAATGATAACAAAATATACTTCAAAAATTTGTATTGATCTTCTTTTCATTAGCTTCTTGCATTACAGCGATAAGGTAGACTTGCTATGAGAGTTTAATCATCAACATGAGAAGCAATACACATCATGAGTTTTTAATTATTAACAACCTAATGAAGAACAAAAGTCATGATTTTTTAATCATCAACCTAATGAGGAACAATAGTCGACAAGAGGTTTAAATCATCAACGATATAGTGAATGGCAGTACTCTTTATGAGGTTCAAATGAGCAAATTTGCAGTAAAAGTTATATCGGTTTTGCAGTTAAGGAGTAAAATTTAACATGCACTAAATTTGTACCATATCAATAAATAAAAAAATATTTGTTGTTTTCTTTCAAAAACTATATATTTTGCTGTGGCTAATTGAAATTAAATGGTGATTTACGATAAGTGTTTTCTGAATTAAATCGACAAGCGATTTGATTTAGATATATAAAGTAATTTTATGGGGTGATTATTTTTCATTTTCATCAAGAATATCCAATAATTAGAGACTGTAAAATTCTAAGACAAATTTATATTATGTGATTTTTTTTTTATGTATGGAATAAAAACTTCATTCATGATTTATTTACAAGTATGTTTTCGGGTGTGCTTCTAAGATCTATGATATATTTCAAAATTTTATTAAATAATTATAATTTTTATGAACTGAAACATAATTAACAAGGCAGGCTGGTATGCAACAATTCTGGACTTAAGTCCCCTGAAGTTTTTAGTTTATGCCACAGAAGTCTGGAATAATCAGTAATAAATTATCTGTTCCGTCATTTCCTATGATATTCAGAAGAAGTCTCTCAGAAGAAATACTTTCAGTATTTCTTCTAAAATATCTGCCGATATTGAAACATAATTTTTTTAACTCTTCTTGCAACAAAATTCATTGGAATGAAAGTCATCGTATTCATGACTTTGTTCTACTTTCCAAATATTTGGATATGCATTATATGCTGCAGAAATGCTATGAATATCTGTTTAACATTGATTTTAAATGATTATTCGTTGTATCTATAATTTAATAAATTATATACAAGGACAAATTATTTTACAATCACGTTTCTTATTCATCATTTATGATTACAATACGTAACTAATTACGTGATGAGTTTTTTTAATGTCTTATTTTTATGTCTTTAATATATAAATATTTATGTCTTTAAACTTTCATCTAAAATCTAAGGATAAAGCTTTCATGAAATAAAAACATGTGTTGTAATAAAGAAGGAAAAAGGAATAAAAACAAAGGTATTTTAGCACAGAAGGATTAAATAATTTATACGAAACCTTGAAGAAAGCTTAATAAATATATTATTTAATTCTTAAACTTTAAAAAAAGCCATATTTTTATTCATTCTTTAAGGATTTCATTTCCAGCAATAAGTATAAAGAAAATTTATATTTCCCCCCTCTTATGAAAATTTAAAACTAAAATACTTTTAATCAAAAGATTGCTTATTCTGTACTTCAAGAACTAAAAAACACATTGAAAATTCAATTAAATTGAAAAAAATGAATTAGAGCTTAATCTAAGAAGTTTCTCAAAATAAAATATTATCAAAATTTATAATTCAATAAAATATCATTTATGGATGCAAGATAGTAATAGAACGTAAACTATACAAATATAAAAATTGTTTTCATATTCCAAAGAATGAATAGAAAAAATTAATTGACTTTATAAAGAAAACTGTTCGAAAGTTTTGAAGAATAAATAAAAAATATATTCTGCCAAAATCTGACTTTCAAAAGTAGTTATCTATCTCAAATTATATTTGTAAGCAATACAAATGTAAATTTATGCATAGTATTTCTTTATTGTTTGCTTAACATAAAAAGTATTAAAGCAGACTTTTCTTTCTTTTCATCTGAAACTAAAAACTTTCCCTTAATGACCAAGAAAAGAGTTTTCTGTTCTGTTGCAAACATCAACTGCCAGATTTTCTACCCTGCACTTTTTCTCTGTGAGAGTTTTATCTGCTACATCAATGAGAATGGCATCTTAAGCAAAAAAAGTGAAGCCGGGGAGATTGCAACAGCGTTTACTATGCCAACAGAAGAAAGATTTCTTAAATCCATACCCAAAGAACAACAAAAGCTTTTTTCAAATACATGTTCCATTCCTCTTTTTATACCTAGAAAACTTAGTAATCCTCGAGTGCCCAGATGTTCTTACTTCTTTATTCTATTTAACTCCCTCATTTTTATGTAACGATATCTTTATGATAGAAGAACAAAACTAATACTTAAGAATAGCTAAATAATTCATTCCTAATTACCCTCGTTTGATGAATGGATTATCCTATTATGAGTCAGATGTTTATTTTGTTTCCTAAGACAATTTTTATGTAATTTGGTACAGATAAGAAATAATATAAACGCCATTAAACAATAGCTGTAGTATTTAGAGAAACATAGACAAACCTGAAATGTAAGTTATTTGTTCGTTTTTCTTTCTGACTCTCATTTTTATGTAGCGATATTCCTATAACCAGATATAAAAAAATAATACTTAAGGATAGTGAACTAATTCATTACTTATTAGTTGATTTTGATGAATGGATACTCCTGATACAAAATTCACATATTTACTTTGCTTCCTAAGACAATTAATATACATATAAATATTTTATAGATTTTATCTAATATAATTAGTTTAGTCAGTAAGATTATCAAACAAAAACTATGACATTTTGAAGGAGCATGAAAGCATTGACAGAAAGATGATAATCAAGTTAATGACTCGCTTCATTGGTATTGGCGAAAGGTGATGACTCGCCTCATTGGTACTGGTAAAAGATGATTACTCGCCTCATTGGTACTAGCAAAATATAATGACTTACTTCATTCTTTCATTCAGCTTCGGGTCCTTCGGTAGCAAAGGGTCCTTAACCGACTATTACCTGGAGCATAGAGCTAAAATGATTGCTCAACGATAACATGAAAGAAATTAAATCTGAACTCCATACTAAAACTTTCTTTTGGTGTTCTCATGTTTCACGAGATAAAGTAGCAAGTAACTTCTTGAAAAGTTAAAATGGGAAAACATCCGTCTTATAATCAAGCTGTGTCTATCACATCTTCAACAAACTCGATAAAAACTGCAGTGATATCAAAACTCCGATCCACCAATAAATAACTCTGATAAATATAAATGGCCTGTCCGCTACGACAGCATTGGAGGGATTTAAGATAAAGTCATACCAAAGTTAAGTTGAGCCGTCACCTGCCAAGATACAGCCTTTCCCTTGGAAAGTACATCCCATCATTGGTAGAGGCAGTCTACCTTGCATCATTTCTCTACCTATCAGGTGCAATCCAACCACCATAACATTAGCTTCTCAAATCAGAGGCGCCCCCTGATGATAATAGACTGCAGGGACAAAAAATTTCAAAAAGGCAATGAAGCTAAACAGTATATCCACTAGTTCAAACAGAAGCCAAAAGATTTTCGAGAGATTGTGTTTGCTCTTAGCGTCGCAATGGTGTTAATACCTAACCAATTGAAGATAATATTTTTGAAACCCATAAAATAAACAGAATGAAACTGCTTCGGGATTGTTATTTATCAATTGTACTTAATATTTAAGGTAAAAAATATGAAACCCTTTCATTAAGGGCTCTCATAAAGAATGGATTATTAGCTATAAAATATTCTTTCAAAAATATTTTTTAACATGACATATTTCATGCTTATAAATATATAGTTTTTGATTCAAATCGTCATCTTCTGATGTTTCAAATTTTAAAATATTTAATCTATATATATTTTCATGAAGTTGTGTTTAAGTGATAACTTACATATCATTTAATCGATCAATTTAGTTTAAATATAGTTCAAAACGCAATATTAGCAATACTGAGTAGTTACTGCAAAACAAAATTTGTTTTAAGAATGACGAAGATAGATAATAATGAATAAAGAAATTCAAAAATTCAGACAAAAAAAAATAATGAAAACTTTAGAATGTTTGTTACATTAATAAAAAGGCGATTTTTCGATATTTTTATACAGCATAGCTATTTCCAATTTGAATAATTTAAAAAATGTGATTTCAATAACTATTATTATTTGAATTTATCAAGCATAATTATTTTGAACATACAGTAAAGTATATAAAAAAGTTTTTTTTCCACTTCTAAAAAAACTTTTTATTACACATTTTGATGATTTTATACACTTGTTTTATACTTTTTTACACATCTTACTGATTATAATGAATTCCGATTAAACAAAATCGCGAAATTCACAGATATGTAACTCAGAAATGCAAAGTATTGACTAATAAATCAGCAAAAGTGTTGTTACAGAACTACTTGGTTTACTTGCTTGAAGAGTTTTATTTGTAAAAAATTCAAAAAGTACATTAAAGTATATTTCAATCGAATTAAATAATATATTCAGGATTTATTATAAAATTATTTTATACCTTATTAATGAAATTATTAAATTTACATCGTCATTTTGAATAATATGTATTCAACAAAAATAATAATTTGAGTAAAAACTGAGTGAAATATTTGTGTGTGTGTGTGCCGAAAGTTTTTTATTAATATCACCTTAGTCAGGGTAAAAAGGGTTTATAATCATTACTCGGTTCTTATTGAGCTTTTCTGTTTCATTGTTTTTAAAACAAAATGTTTTCATATCAAATTAACATCAAACTTCAACTTCATGCTAACTTTTCCACGTTAGAAGTGCGTTTCAACAATGATAGAAAATCATGGAATAATCGGATAGCAAGCTGCTTATGCTACGATTCCACTTATTAACTCATGTAGAATTGTTGTTATTTTATTTAAATAAATGAGTTTCTCTTTTTGAATAATTTTATGATCATTCTCAAAGAACTAGATAGCAAAGAAAGTAAATACCTAAACACTCTCTATGCACTTATTAAGTTAGACCCTTATAACTAATGCTAGAATCGGAATTAAATCGTTAAACAAGAAAAACTGCAAGACTAATTTTTAGATATTTTTAAAGATTATTTTAAGGAAGTTGTTTAGTAAATCTTTCTTCAGTTTAAATTTTCGTGAAATGTTTTTGTTCAAACCCTATAATTTACTTTTAAATCAAATGTTTAACTAAGAGAGAAACAGATTAAATTTAAAAGTTATGTTACTGCCCTTCAATACAGCATTTCAGGAGAAAAATCGTAAACATAAGCCCTTAGAGTCTAAATTTTTATTCTAAGAGAACTGGTTGTCAAAGGTTAAAGAGACAAACGAATTTTTTTCATTAGAAGTCGAAAAATTAGAAAGCTACTTAAGAAATAAAAGTATGTAATTGCTAAGCAATCAACCATCCTATTCTTTTGCTGAGTTTCCATCAAGGAAAAAGAATGTCAGCAACACTATAATGTCTCTACCAGTAATGTTATTATGACTAAAAAAAAACAGCGAGACATTTGTTTGTAAAAACTTAATGGTAAAGATGTATTCGGGGATACTAAAAAGAAAATAATGAAAGAGGATATGTTTGAAAAGTTTCAAGTTAGAGTTTAAAAAAAATATGAAATTTTAATGAAAAATCAGTAGTTGAAATGGATGTAGAAAGAGACACAGACAAATTAATTAACTTATTTTCAAAAAATAATCAATTGGGAAATTTTTCTTTGTTACAAGAAAAAGAGTCTGTTAATTAGTCAAGAAGTTTAAAAAGATATATAAAATGAGGAACTAACAGAGGAATTAACGTGGAAGAATGCGTTTTTGGAAGGAATTTAAATCTAATTTCGAGGTTGATTTTTTATAAGGAGCTTCATGGAATTAGTTGTATCATTGTTCCCAGTCTTTATGACAATATCTTTATATGTGAAACATTAAGTACTTCACATAGAAATCACTTTTATTATTTATTAAAGAATAGTAACAATGAAATTTAAACATATATCGATATATGAATCTTCATACTTTGTTATGCCCTCTATTTGTCTTTTATTTAATCATCAATCCATGTTGCAAGAACTCTCCTCTAATTTGTATCCCTTCAACTGAACTTTAGAAACCTAAACTTGGACTGAATAGCATCATCCGTGTTATGTAAACTCTCCTCTTTGCAGTATCTCTTCAATTGAACTTAAGAAACCTCAGCACAGACTGAATCGTATCACTCCGTGTAGTGTGAACTCACCTTTTTATTGCGTCCCTTCAACTGAACTTTAGAAGCCTAAACGTGGATCGACATTATCTAAAAGTGCTATATAACTGCTAACTAATTGAAATTTCCATTTGTTTTTGTGAGCGCTCTTGTGATTGTAGATGAAATTTCTTGCTTTCTACGTCTATGATAACAGGGTTTAACAGCCATTATTGTTATAAATCCCTACCTCTTACGTCTTTAAATTTTCGATGTACAAAAGTTTCAGCATGCTGCATTATTCGGCATTTTTGCAACCGCACTTAATTTAACCCTTCTCTCATTAAATAAAACTATTATATTATAAAGGCTTCTCGTCGTGTAAACACTTCATTCGTTCATTAGGTAAGAAACGCTATTTAACTATTGGAAATAGATGACTTCCAAAACTATTAATTTCACCAAAAAAATTTTGCTTCACCTTAGAACTCAAAAAAAAATTCTCTTTAATGGCATCAATTTCATTTCTATACATTTTTTCTTTATTTTTAATGTATTCTTTAAGTTCGATTTACAGCGTTGCAATGCTTTTGATGTTAAGTTTGGTTTGAAAAACGCATTTTATGAGAAAAGCTCACTTCAATTACGTTTTAATGATATGAAATTCAAACTCATCTAACAAAATATTGAATCATGAGTTTCAGCTAAGGTTAAAAGTAAGACAAAAATTACTTTTTTTCTCATTAATTCCGAATTTGCTTATTCTGCTTATATTTCATAATATATATACTTTTAATTTGTGATCACAATAATTTGAAGCAAAATTATTGAGCTCAAGGCCTATTTTTAAGTCGCATCAAATAAACTGAAATTTTAAGAACTGCATTCCATATTAATAGCTAAGTAAGTTAACATTAATCATGACGAGCAAGCTAGTAGCCAAAATTGTTGATTAAAAGGACCATAATTAATAAAAAGAAACTGTGATCAAAATGTCATTTTCAGTCAAAAAATATAGCTAACACTTTAATGGAAAATTAGAGGATGAGATAGATGGAAAAATAGACGCGAATAATCAATAATAAAGAATTTCAAACATAAATAATGAAATTTAGAATTTTCATTTGATCGCCCCAGGAAAAGAGGCAATTAATTATTTATGAAATTTAAAAACAAGAGAAAGGGGAAATAGAAGAAGTATTGGCTTTAAGAATTTATTTGGTGAAGGACAATTAGTAGAGACTCCGTTTTGTTACCAAATTATGTACCATAGGAGGAATCACCATAATTGAATCCGGCGTGTACTGCAAAATTAAATCAAAGAATTATGGGGCGAAAACTTATCAATTATATTTAAAAATGTTAGTAAAATTTCTAAAGCGGAATTATTGTTGAAATTAATGGAGAATGTAAGGTAGGTAAATGAATTAAAGACTGTCCGAAAATTGATAATTTACGTAGAGAATTCTCATATGATGAGCATACCAATTAATTACTAGAGGAGGTGCCAAAGAGGAATTTGGAAAAAGCTTAGTTCTGATGAGAGATTTGTTGGATAGCGAGAAACAGAGACTCCCTATTAAGGTTTGTCGCCTCCTTAAGATAAAAAATGAAAATCGTTACATAACTCCTACTGAATTAAATAAATCGGTGCTTATAAAAAATTAAATGAGTGTGTATTAAATAAGTTTTGTACTTCTAAGTCAAACATTTAGCATTAGAGCCGAAGACAATTAGCATTAGAATAATATGATACAGAGCATCCGAATTTTGTATATTTATATTACAGAAGAGGAAAATTAATTATCAAGTTTTTGAGCTCCACTACTCATCCATTCATCTGAGGAAGATAAATCTTTCTTTGATGGCAACATACATTTGACAGATTTATCTACTTCAAATTCAGAATGCAGGTCCCATAATGAGAACATTATTTGGTCATACTCCAATATTGATTCAATTTTTCATGTCACAATCAGCTTTTCTTTTCAAATTGGCATATTCTTTTTTAGCTTGTCTTCATATTTTTGCTTCATCTAAAATCTTTTGATAACACATTATTGATCTCAAAAACAATGAGGAGATAACATTTGTATAGTTTAAGGATTCAAATAATTGCTAGCCTAGAGATGAAATATTTCCACCATTTAAGAATGATAAGCAAACCAGAAAACTACTCATTAATGTTGCAATAAACGGTGCGCATAAAAGAATGATAATGTTTCAGAGTCATTAGCTGCTAATTATATGAAGATTAAAACTTTAATTTCCTCTTTTTTACTACTATTTCACCATCAAATGCAATATAAATATTAATAATTAAATGTTTCAAATAATTACAGGCAAAACAAACCTGAAATACTGCAGGTCAAGTGACAGTAGTGTGTTATTCGCTTTGTGATTAGTGTAAATGAAAATATATTTTAATAATTTCATAGCCAAGAAGAAGAAACTTTTGCAATTTTAATTTTGATTTATCTACCCCTGGGGGCAACAGGACCAACAGGACGCGCGCTAAACGATGGCGACATACAATATGATAAAACCGAAAATTTTCCCTTTAATCATTTTACTATGAGGTTTTGACAAGAATTTCTTTGACTCGAGTCCATTCAGAATAAGGAAATGTATTTGAAATAATATTTTAAGCATTGCATATTTTGTTCCTTCATTCAAAGGCACTGGGAAAAGGTTCAAAACAGCAATTTCATAAAGCGTCTGTGGAATTAATTAAATAAAAATATTCAGTTGTATCTATATATTCCCAGCAAGGTTATTAACTTTTTACGATCAGCTGTTTTTGGTGATGATCGGATGTTGTGTCGATGATCTCAGAGTCTGGAGATCATTTCACGATATGGCAGCGAATTTTGAGAAAAAACAGATAATTCTGGAAACTTCCGGGATTTTAGCACTTGAGCCAATAGAAACTCAAATACGTCACTGTATATAAATGTTAAAAATAAAATTCAATAATATAAATATTTTAATACACACTAAACTCTATCTAAAATCTGCAATTTTTTTTTTTAAATATTAATTTTTTTCCAAAAATCTTTCTGCATCGTATGCAAATTTGAATGGTTATTTTACGTGTTTAATAGATTAAAATTTCAAAAACTATATGCTTAAATTCTGTTTTCTGTTTGAATATTTTTGCTTGCATCAACAGATTGCGTGATAAAACAAGACATTAGGACCAACAGCGAATAAAAATAGTAAATTATGAAATCTCAAATTCAGCAACTCATAGTAGAAAAGTGAAATTTTATTTTGCCATAAATTTGCATCTTGTAGAGCAAATCAGAATTATTTCGCCCAAAAAATAGAAGATCGCAGAATTATGCCGTGATTTTAGTCACGTAACTTTCCTATAACAGCTATTTCATTTAAATATGTTAAAGAAATGTTCATTTATTTAAATAAGCTAAAAATTCCTAGGAAGAATTTGCAAAAGCAAAAGTAAGATTGTATAAAATTTGAATGAATGCTAATTAATAACGAGATTAATAGTTTTTTTATTTAATATACAAAAAATTTCAGTATATTTTTAATACTCAGATAACGTCTAAATAATACAGTGCATGTATAATAGAGTTTCAAACTAACATAGTTTAAGAGATTAGGAAAAAATTGAAGCAAACGATTTTGCACATACAATGTTCGAAAATTATAGTTAACAAAATAACGAATTAAGCACAATTTTTCTCAAACGTTTCAAGAGCAAGAGTTATTTAAAATTATGAGAATTAGCTACAAAATTAAAAAGAATGAACTCATGTTTCTTTTAAAATTAAAAGAATCGAATTGAACTGATAAACCCATTATTTGGCTATGCTAAAAATTATTGGAGAAAGTAGACTTTAGCAAAGGAAGATTCTGTTACAAAAGTTAGAAAAAATGTCATTTTGCCAAAAAAGGCTATTTTATAAATTCAAAAGCCTCATACTAAAAATAAGTAATATGTAAGAAAAGAATGTAAAATAGTAAAAACGTTTTTCTAAAACTAAAAATATGTTAGCTTACATTGAAACAATTCAATTACCGTGCTCTGAAGAAAATATAGTAAAAAATTAATGTTAGATAAACAGTTGATGCTATATTTTTTTACTAGAAGCTCATTAACTGAAAACAAACGCAAAGTATACAGAAATATAGGCAATCCCAATAAGTTTTAAGAGGAAAAAAGGCTTATTAGCAAAACAAGACAGATTCCAGAAAAATTTTATTGGAAGCAGAGAACTTGATAGAAACATAGTCGAACAATAAATATTTCTGATTAATGATGTTCAGCATCAATAAGAAAAAATATTTTAAAAAAATAAACGCTAAATAAAGATATTTTCCTTAATTGAGAAAAAAAAATATTACGAAGTATCGTGTCAGAGTATACTGAATCAAGCAAAATTGAAAATATTAACAGCTACTGCTGGAGAAAAAAAAACTAATTCAAGCAATATTGAGGAAATGCAAATACTGTTGATTATTAGCGGCATGTATCCTCTGTAACTTTCTTTAACAAATCCTTTGATTATAATTTTTATTTTTGCTCTTATATAAAAAATTTAGCAACAAAAATTTGCTGTTTTGACTCAATTAAGGTAAACTGACGATAGGTAAACACACACACACACACACATATATATATATATATGAGGGTAAGCAGCCATGCCATACTCACCGAATGATTTACGAGTTTACTTCCGCATAAAGTCATAAGGGTTCATTCCATCGAACAACTATGATGAAAACGGAAATACGAAACTTATCAAGGGAACTGATTCATTTGTACAAAATAAATAAATATAGCTTATCTTCCTCACAGAGCACCTGCGTTCTTTATTATTTGACACGATATATCCTACCATCCTCATACTAATCCTCATACTTCGTGTAGAATGTTAAAAAGATTTCGATCGTCATGGGGTTTAAAAATCTTATTTTGTGTTAACTTCTAGATGATCACAAAAATATTTCATATTGAAAGTTTATAGTTTCTGGATATATAATTTATATATCTCGTTAACATTTAAATCTTTTATAAAGTATTTAAAAAAATGTTTTTACTTCGAAGAAACAACAAACCTTTCAGTTAGATGTAAAATTTGTAATTTTTGAAGGCGAAATAACAATTCGGCTCTTCAGTGAAAAGCTAAAATTTTGGAGTAAAAATAGAATTAACGCTCTTTATACGGCAATAATTTTCGAAAAATAAATACATATATCTCAAATAATGTACAAATAAACATATATGCAAATAATAAACATATATGCATACGTAAACAGGAAAGGCATCAAAATAAACATTTTCAAAATATTCATCCTGATTCTTCTTTATGAACAGAATGGGCGTTTTCAACAGGATGGAGGGCTACAGGAGGATCAATTTCAAAATGACTCAAATACAATTAATAATAAAAATAATATTTCTTCTTGAATAGCAAAAGACTGGGAGTCTGCTTTCTTCAGTTTTTTCTTACATTTTCTCATGTATTTTATGATGAGATTTTAAATATATTACAAGATCAAGGAATTCAAATTTGATTTCAGTAATGTGTTTACCCAATTAGCAGTGTGGTCCAAAATTATAAGCTGATTATTATTTTGTTTGAAAATATCTTATAATAAAATTTCTGCATCTATATTATTGTGTATTTTAGTTATTGTATTGATTTGTTTATGATGTCGCACTTAAAAATTTCGTGAACAGTTGGTTGAAATCGATGATTATATATTATGCCTCATAATTAATTTCATCTATACATTTTGAGCCATCGTTTTCACAGATCGATTTAAGTTACAAGTAGAAAATTTTAATAATTGCAGTGCTTTCTCTTTCTCTGCTTTGCACACGATAAAATACAAAAAATCAGCTTTACGAATTTAAATTTATTTTAATCATGGTCATGTATGTTTATATTGCATATAAAGAGGAGCTCAAAATTCTAAAAACTTCACAAAGTAAAATAATGAAGCTGTGAAAGAACACGAACTCGAAATTTTGACGAATCTTCGCTTTTCAAACTTCCCTAAGGCTGAAGAATTTCGTTTTTAATTATACTTTTACCTCGAAGAATACCATGACTTAAAAAGGGCTCGACATGAACAAATGAAATTCTGTATATGAACCTTACACATTTGTATTTAGTAGACTTCTATCACATTTGAAAGAAATGCTTTGCATGGAAGATTGTTTGTCCGGTTGTCCAAATGTAAGTTTACATGATAATGATAAAAGGAGGGCAGCTAGATGGATAAAATTTGGTACACAAATTAAACCTCTAAAGTGTAGGCTCTTAGCAAATTGGTGGAGTCAAATCCCCCCACGTCCTAAAAATCTATTGATATGTATTTAAACAAACATATAAACGCTATAACTCAACTGATTTAATTTTTTAAAATTTAATACATAATTTAGTGACTACAATTGTAGTTTTGTGTCAAAATTTTCTTTCATTTAGTAGGAAAACTGATACTCCAAAATCTTGTTCGTTTTTACATTACTGATGCATTATTTGTATCCTAGCAACCAATCGCAAAAGGTGGTACACTAATATTCTCTTTCGTAAATATTGCTCATCAGTACCATGCGATAAATTATATATAATTCATTTATTACTGAATATACAAAGAAGCAACGTGGCGACCATTTGCACTGATTCTTTAATAACTTAAAAAATATTGTAATAGTTTATTCTATCAGCATAATAACTATGATTAATAGTCATGAATTTCTTAGAATAGAAGTAATTTTATTGAGAAAATTAAAAATGGTGAAAATCATCAGAATTATAAGATGTGCTTTAGGTCGGTAAAATAGCATACTAAAATATCCGTTGATATATGTATTCCTATGCCTTCTTACAAGATTATATTAGCCTTCACACAAATATATTTCCCAAGATTTGAAGATTTTTAAGTATATTGCCAAAAGAAGATAGGCAAAGAATAAAATTGTTGAAGCAGGCCTAAACACATTCCTTAGAAAGCAAATATTGATATCACTTCTACGCACTGAGAATGTGGATGTAAGGTTTGCTTTTTCAAAAGCTCCTGCCATCGACGGCGCAACCTATATTTCAATTTCAGGATGCTTTTGAAAAGTGTCTGGAAAAAGCAGATGGCTGCCGAACCTAAATCTGTCTAGGACCGAGCGTGAATACTGATGAGATACGTGGCAGAATAAACAAACATGTTTGGCGGAATACATGAGTTTAGTTGCCTTTGTTTGAAAGCTTGACTGATTACGAACATAACAAAGTCTTAGTCAGAGATTATTAAAAAGAACGAGCATGCATGAAAAATACCTCTCAGGATGCTTGATTTAAGCCAGATTTTGTAGCTTTTATTAATAATGGAGTATTTCGTATTATTTAAACTATTCAATGTATGAGTTTTGTGTAATATTCTTTTTATTATCGATGTAGAAACGCCTTATGAGACAACAAGTTTACCACAAGATTCTCATTGTCTGTCAGTACACAACTGAGAAAAGAATAAATTTCAAATAAAAGAACACAGGAACAAATGCAAAGAAAAATGGGGGAAACAAGAGAATACAAAAAACAAAAATGAAACAAAATTGCTCATATACGAACAGGAACATACAGTAAGCGATGTAATACAATTGAAGAAGCATGATCGAATTGATATGAAATGCATAAAATACAAATACAGAAGATAAAACTATATATGCAAATATATATAAGCAAACGCACAGAAATAAAATCTAAATAATGCGAGAAAAATGCTATTAAAATGTGTACCAAAGGAAATGAAAGAGGATTTACTCTGTATAAAGGCAGATAAATAAGGAGGACAAGCTATAATGTTTCTTAGAAGACAGTTCCTGAGTTTACGTCTTTAGGGAATAAATTTGGTCCATTCAAATGTCAAACGCTTAGCATCCTGAATTGCACCAGTGTAGCACGAACACCTATCAATCGGCGACAAATTGAAGCGTTTTAAATATGCTTTAAAGTTTCTATGCTGAGTCTGGAACTGGATAAGAATAAAATTTGTCTTAAAGTAGTTTGTCTTTAAGCGTCTCTGTATGGATGAAATAAATTCCTTACTTAGCTGCACATTAGTAGATGCTTGATAAAAGGTATTCCATTCATATATAGCCTTATCTTTAAAAATATTCTGTAAATAGAATTCAAAATGCTGATACGAATGAATTTAATTTGTTTTGTCACTTCTTTGACAAGCCGATTGGTGCAATCATTGCTATAGATAGCAGTCTGACCTCTAACAAACTAAAAGGAAACTCGCACATCTCTGCCTAGAAAAAAAACTCAGAATAGATTGTATTTAAACAATTATTTAGTTTAGGAGTTAATTAATTTTATATTATTTAAGCCATATAAAAAGGAAAGGGGTTTGCTACAAATTAAGAGCTTTGATGAAAAGTTATTCCATTAAATGTTTTCACAAATCCAAGAAACTGCTCGAGCTATGTAAAGCAATTCAGTTTGGAAAAACACTGCATTCGTCTCTTATTTTTAATTGCCGAATTTCAGTTTCAGTATAATCTCGAGGGGCGGGGGAAGTGCTTTGCATACTATGGATATTTTATGTAGTTTAAATTTAAATAGTTTAAATTTAATATTAAATTGTGTGGCGTAAATTTACAGTTACATACATTCTTGAAATGATGTATAATGTTTTAAGTTGTTACAGATAGAAACACAAAATATTTTCAATGAAAAGGGTATAGTACAAAGAATTGAATGGAATCAGTTTTCAAAATAAGCACCTTGACACAATGGCCAACACTTGCCAAAAAATTTTCATACAGAAATGCAATTGTTTATAGTTTTATGTTTGATTATTAAAATTTTTATAATAATAATTTTTTCTTGAAAAATCAGTCTTTTATAGATCCCCAAACACAAAAAGCAATATATAATAATATTTTATTCAACCTATAATAATGTATTATTATTATATATTATAAAAAAAGCTAAAGCCCTGTATCAGGATTTTATGTTAGAAAAAATCTTTCAGATTTTCTCACCAAAATTATAAATTAATAGTATTAAAGAATGCAGTAATTTTACCTCCAAAATAGGAATTTATAGTTGTAAAAATATAAATTTGACAGTTCTGAGGACGTTTTGCAAAAGAAAAAAATTACATTTTACCATTTTTTAATCCGTCTCTTCCATTATATGTATTTACAGTCACATCTGATGATACTCTGAGAAATAATATTAGTTCATGTCTGTAACATCAACTCTCATAATGTATTAAAACAGCAATCAATCATCTTACTTTGAAGAGCCAAAGAATATCATTCGGCATCATATTATAAAAGTTCAATCTGGGACATATTGTAAAATAGTTTTAGTAACTTATTGCATTTAAAAACAAAGTTAAAAGATTCACAACCTGCTAACTCGGAACAGGCATGCTTTTCAATCTTCATACTGCTTATTTCTTAATTACAGCAAAAATGTACAAATAAAAATATGTAATACCATAACACTCCCGAATACATGCCAAAATTAAACAATGAATTTCCTGTAAAATACATATTTTAAAAGTATAGCAAATTTAAAGGATATTTTTTAATATTTATCATTGCTTTCTTGTATAATAAATATACAAGAAAATATTGTAATAGCGAAAAACATTTTTGAAAAATTTCCTTTTTTCCGCTTATGGCAAAGGTCAAAACTCAAAAAGAAAAAACGAAAATAAAGAACTCATAAACCGTTTTAGTTAGATTAATGAAAATTAGAATACGGTCTTCAGACTAAATTTGTAGATCTTTGTTAAAATTTGAGAAAAATCTATTCATAGGAAATTTGTTTTCCCTGCTCAGTTATTTATATTATCGAATATAAATAAATATTATAACTACAAAATGAAGAGTGTTAGATGTATAAAGTTTGGCACAGAGATTTAACATTTTAATAAAGACACCTATCAAATTTATAGCAAAAGGTGTTGACAGTCAATCGGTCTGCAGTTTTTGAAACACGTAAACGCTATTATTCAAAAACATTGAATTAACATATCGGTTTCGGTAAATGATTTTGTGTCTTTAAGTTTGGTTTTATGTCATTTGTTTTTCAGTCAGTTGGGAAGAATGTGTTTGAAATGAAATGAAATTTTTGTAAACTTTTGATTTCATTGAATTGATTCGCAAAAGACTTGCCAAAGGTGACACAAAAGATTCAATAAAAATGATGAATTTAGACCAATGATTAATATAATAAGGGAATGGTTCTAAATGCAACAAAAATATTTATTTTTCTGTTTCTATAAGATGACTATGTTTATTGAAATGTTTTAGATTGGCCCCTAACTGCAGACGGGAGTTAAAATGGCCGTACGTTATTCATTGACTCTGATTATTATGTGGTGTTTAGTCCCGTAATACAATCATCTTCCCAGTACTTACAAGTTGTTATTTTAGCAGCATGTTGGCAAAGGTCTAAATATGAGTATATGCACGATTTATTATATATTTCAAAGTTTTTGTAGTTATTTATGGGTTTATTGACTCCCTTTGAATAATACAACAATATAAAAATATTCTTTAATTTGAATGCTGTCAATTTGAATAATGCAACAAGAATAAAGAAATATTTTTCAAAACATATTTTAAACTATAGAATTTTTCATTTCTTAAAAATTGTAACAGGTTTTAACATTAGTGTAATTCAGTTATATCGAAATAAAGTAAATACTTATTAAAAGATAGTTTAGATTTTCCTATAAAACGTTTTCAACATTTAATATTATAACATTTAACAATTTAAATATTAATGATTTACATGATTTCTGTAATTTATTAAGTTTCCAAAATAAATTCCCTTGCTGTTTACAAAAGACAAAAAAGAAAAATAATAATATAGTCATCTTGACTCCATGTTTCTGGCTGCGTGTAGAAATAGGTCTCCGTTATGGGTTCAGAAATTGTCACAGAAATTCAACTCAAGAATTCAAAAATACCAGTTTTATAAAACTTTAAATATCTCCTTGCACTTTAAACTTTAAGAAATATTCCAAACTCAGATGCTCTAGGCGCAAAACAATAGAACTTCACTTCATCGCCTTCCCATTAGTATTCACAATTCGCGGCGAATTTTCTTCACAGGAGAGTTAAAACCTCTATCAGCGTTCCTATGCCATCCATTGATATTAATCCCAAATTTATGAAACTTCTCGGAACAACATCTGCTGCCAGCGACAGAAATAAAATTGTAACGATCATCACGGGAAAACCATGAACGCAAAATATAAAGGGTGACTTTGCTCCATCTTGGCTTCTCACCAAGGATAAAGATACTTAACCCGGGAGACGCGCTGGATTATTGGCTCAGCTTCACGTTTGTCTTTCCCCTTGTTCCGATCATGTTTGAACCATCATTTATTCATTGAGAATGGCAACACATCGAAGCTTTTACTGTTGGATTCCTCAGAGATCGCTGTAATTCCTGAGGAACAAGATTTTGCGGAATAACTTGTGGCTCATCGACAAAATTTTAAATGCGTTTCGATTAAAAGCGCGCATTCGAATGTTTATCTTTGTGGGTTAATTCACGAAAAGAGCTTTTGCTTCCGGCTTAGAGTAATTTACTTACTGATGATAATTGATTAATTGGATTTCTGATTGAGATTCACTATGAAAATTTTTACTATTAGGTTGCACTGCTTCGGTTCTAATTGTGACGCCATCGAATATAATATGCAGATTTTCGTTAAGACCTTCTATCATTTCTTAATCTACAATATACTAAAGAGTTAAGGATTTATTCTGAGGTTTAGCATTGGATTCCATAATACTAAATAAATAATATACATTTGCTGACAAAAAGTTATAATATAATATAATTCCCCATTATCTTTAAATTTATTAATATTGAAAATGAATTAAATTTTTTTAAATTTTTTAATTAAAATATTTTTATAAATTGCTGCCACAAATTATTATATTTTTAAGAAAACCAAAAAAAAATCATTCATACAAGTAGGGATATTTTAAGAAACTCATATAAATTCTGTTCATTTGAAATGTTCTGTAAACAACCAAATGTTTAATCTTTTGTGCACATTTGCTCGTTACATATATATTTCATTACAACTACTTATTTCTCAAAGTATATGATTTCGTTACATGTGAAATATCCTGCAAACAACAAAATATTTTTAACTATTGAAACTTCTGTGATCTAAATAAATGGAGTATTTTTGTAACTGAACGTTACTAAGTCTTGATGTTATGGAATGCCTTTTAATCTTCGGTTTTAAAGTAAAACAAATTCACCGTATGCAATTTAAATGTTGTAATAAAGTCAACAGTGTTAACTTATTTATTTAAAATAGCTTAATTATTTCCATTTTATTTTAGAGACTAGGTTCATTTTATTTAAAGGGTTAAAGGGGGGGCCTGGGGCAACTGCCCGTATGCCCCTGTCTTATTCAGATTCTGTTTTTTTCTCTTAATGAGATCACCCATCGGAACGTGTGGTTAATTGAGGTACTAAAAACTACTTTGAGGCCCTTCTGATTCACTACTTCAGTAATGTAGGACCATGCATTTAATTTGTCTGGGGCATTTTTTTATTTAGAGGGGCCTTGAATAGGGGGTCAGTTTCAACTGCCCAATATGCCGCTGCCTTAGTCAGGTCCTGGTTTTTCTTCCTAATGAGATGATCCATCAGAATGCGCAACACAAAAATACAATATATTGTGGCATAATTAGAAATATACTACACCAGTGTTTGATTGTTGACTAACCCATTGTGTTTAACTAAACTGTTTTTTCATCTTTGCACTGTATTTAAACTTTATTATTATTAAATAAACATCATTTATTTATTTAAGGTGCTGTCAATGTGGCTGACCATATCTAACTCTATTTTTATGACAAAAAAATGCCCGCCATTCGTCATAAGTTTTACTTTGAATCTTCTATTTTGGTGGCGATTAGAAGTGTCAAAGTAGATCGTCTTGAGAGTGTTGTTGAACTGTGTGATGAACCCGGAAATCTTAAAGTGAAGGAGATAGTTAAATGCCTGTGGCTGGTCTTTTGATTACCAGTAGGATATTTTTGTACTCATGCATAGGAAGAGGTTGTTTCATGGTAGCTTCCAATAATATCCGACGGCCACTGGCTAGGACAAAAAAAAGACACTATTTATATATGCATCAATTTCCTAAGCTTTCATCTGTATGGGCAAATCCCCAATACAAGTGGACAATCTGCCGAATTTTATACAATATCGATTAAGTTGTGGGGAATAACATCTCTTTAAAATCGTCTCTTTCAAGAAAAAAAAAGATTTTCTGACGAAAGTGAAAATGACTGATTCATTTCAAAATTTGATATGGGTCAAATTTTAGGCGTTAAATCTTCGGAGTCAATTTCATCCACCATGCTGTTTACGTTTTAAAGCTATCACATTCACTTCGGCTCTAACAAAGCGACAAATTTGTGGTGAATGGAATCAAAAATTTGGAAAATGCTTTCAAATTCATATACTAAGATATAAATATCATATGCTAGTAGATATTAGAGAGACATATAAATGTCATATACTAATAGATATAAGGAATACATGTAAATACCATATACTAATAGATATAAGGGATACATATAAATATCATATACTAATAGATATAAGCTAGACATATAATTATCATATGCTAATAAATAAAAGAGAGAGATATAAATATCATGTACTAATCTTATTATCATATAGTAATTTTCACGTGCCTAATTCAAAACGTGTTTGAGAATGGGAGAAACGTGATTTGATAAGTAGGGAGAGACACAATTTTAAAAAATTATATTTTAATATTTCAAACTCGGGGAGGACCGTAAAATAGAGGTACATCAAAATCTCGAGTTCGCAATTTTTTATTATTACAATACTTCATATATTATTATATACATATATTATTATTCTATAATATTATTCTATACATATTCCGTAATTTTTAGATTATATGTAATTTTTTTAATTTTAAGGGTGAATCTTAAAAAGCACATTTCAAAAACTTAATAATTTTTAAGCAACAGCCTAAAATATTTAATAGCTCTCATTACTTATATTTAGTATCTAATCCATTCTTTTTTCCTTTTATTGAATTGCATTTAAAACTAAACTCAGCGATAGACCATGAAATTCGGACCGTAAACTCAGACCATGTAGGCCAAAAACTACAGTGCCCATATCCGCTTTCTTTACCAAGGGTCCTGGGTTGCAAGGCATATGTCCCGTTTTGATTGTCAGCCTAACTCGGAACTTGCAATGTTTAGTTCCCAATAATGCTTTGTCCTCAGTTTACCAACCCACTAAAGGATGAAAGGTGAGTCAATTTTGCCCAGCACGAGGATCGAACCTCCGATCTGTGTGTTGGGACTACGCCAGCTGACTTCTTTTAATCGCAATTACCCATACTAGGGTTATTTAAAATAATCATAGCCTAAAACAGCGCTATTTTCTACATTTCAATATAAATTATTTTCCTTCTCAAGATATTTTTTCCATTCTCTATGTTAAGAATACATTATGTATTCTTTATTATTTACCATAAGCATATTTTTTATGAATTATTATCTCACATCGTTTTTATGTATCTCAGATTTCGATTATTATAAAATTAAATCTTTTAATGCCCACAAAATTACAAATATTGATCTGCGAAAATAAACTTTTATCTCTAAAGGACAAAATTGCAATGAACGTGAAAATTTTCTTCTGCCAAGAATTCATTCAACTTACAGAGACTCAATAGCATAATACTCTGTAAGCAATCAACGAAATCAAAATGCCAGAACTGCAGCTAATAAATAATGTTTAATTAGTAATAGTTTCATTTGGATATTTAAGCTTCTCAAGGAGAAATATCCTTTCTGTATTCCTCGCAACATCGTTTTAATCAACGGACAGATGTGTATTCCGGCAATATCTAGAAGAGAGCCGTTGTCTCGTCAGCATTCCAAGAATCGGTTACCTCTAGCTACTTTTACGTTATGATATAATTCGGGATTTTACTAATCCCAAAGGAAGATAGTTAAAGTAAACAGGATTTCCAAACTTCAACTAGGGATAGTCTAAATATTGCAAGTGGAAGCACTAGTAATAGTAATACTTGAAAAAAAAACAGAAGTAGTAGTCTTCCTAAAACTACCTTGCATAATCTCTAATAAATTTGTCATTCCAGAGAACGTCTTACATAGAACAGGAGTACAATAATTACAAAATATTAACTTTTGGCATGAATTTAGCATTTTTACAGAATCTGTTACACCACTCTTGGCGATTAATACTTAGTATGAGGTTAATAGAATCCGAAAATCATAGATTTCAGAAACGCCTTTTAAACCGAATGAAACAAGAATATGACACAAAACTACGTTTGCAGTCACAAAATATCATACCAAATTTGATATATTTAAATTATCGCTTTTTTGAATTGCCGCTTTCATTTATTACTGAGAGTAGAGACCGACAGACAACCTATTCATAGCTAGATTTGTCTTGAAATTTGACAGTTACTGTACTAAAAATGTCAAATCTCATCTAATGTATCCCTCTTCTTTTTGTAGTTATCATGTTAGCTTATAATCGAATAGCCGGACAGACTTTCTCTAAACGGAGTTTGCTCAGAATTTGGTAGAAATCTGCCAAATGTTAAGGCAATATAATAAATTTGAAACGTCAAGCTAAACAGTTTTTGAGGTTTTTTTAGAACAGACAGATAAGTAAATGGACATTTTCTAAAAATGTGATGTTTCTGAAACTCAGGGAAATCAAAAACTTAAAGATTAGTCAAAAAATCGAATTCAAATGTTTTGACCTGTGTGCGAATAAGTAATGACAGGAAAATTTTAACTAATGTGATAAAGTTCGTTGCTATTCGATACAAATGACAGTTATGTAACCCATCTTCATATACAAAAAAAGTAAAAGAAATGAGTGCGGCTAGAAGAGGTCCTAATGATTTTCTAATTATAGAATTAAAATTTATAACACCAAGTTTGTGTAAGAAATTAGTTTTAATTTTCATTAATGAAGTTATTTTCAATCTTTAATTGATTAAAAATATTATTTTTTTCAGTTGAAAAATAAGACTTTGTGATACCTTACAGCATAGAGCAAAATAGTACTAATAATCTGAATATAAAAGCTAATTCATCCTTATTATTTTAGTTACATTTGAAACGAGTCTATCGTTTATCTTAACATCTAGCAATCTATAAATTGTGAGTATAAATAAAAAAAGAAAAAAGAACCAACTTCATTTCCAATTAAATAACTTCGAATTAAACATTTTTCTTAATTTAGATCCCTACAACCCTTATATACTTTCGAATTATCTTAATATACAAAGAAAAAAGTTACGTATTAGTAAAATAATAGTTTGAAGAATTAATGTTCTAAAAATGTTTTCAGACTGCTCTGATGACGCATTAATGAGTAATTAATTATCTGCCTTGAATTTTCAGCAAACAATATTTGAATAAAACATGAAGTATAAATATATATATGCATAAATTGCTAATTCGGAATGAAATTAAAACGATACAAATAAACTACTAGATATAAATCAGATTACATTATTTAAAAATTTTTAATTATTCCTTTTCTGTAATATTTTCTGGAGTTCTTCGCATTTGTTTCGAAGTTGTGATAAGAAATTTTTCAAGAAGTAATTTCATAAAAATAAAATATATTTGCTTTAAAGTTTCTAATAAGAATTAATAGCCTTAAAGAAAAATGGGGATGGTGATTAACTATTCACATGAACTGATTGATGACTAACTATTCCCATACAGCACATATCCGAACACATTTCAAACTCAGACTAAGCAATAGAAATAATGTCTGTTGTAGCTAATGTTCAACGTTTTGTCATTTTAATGTAAGTCTTTGTGCTATTATGAATTTTTTTAAAGAAACCATGCATTTTCCCGAGTATCATATATATTATCTGAATTTAGGACAAAGAGACAGAAATCCAGACTGTCTAGGTTTGTAGTGAAATTCTATTGTTTTATTGTCTGTGCTATTATAAAACTTTCTTTAAAGAATTAATTAGATTTTACGTCTAATAAGGTATAATACATTCTTATTGTCTTAAAAACTAATGTGAATATCAATAATATGCCCATTTATGGATTTTGATTGGTCGTCGATAAAGTTTTAAATTCATGACATTAAAAAAACTATAATCGGTAAAAAATATTTTAATCAAATACAATTAGTGTATTTGCACATGAAGTTATAATCAATTTAATTTTATAATTCTATTATGTTTGACGCAAGTGAAAATATTTCTTCTTAAATAAAATAAAAATTGTTGAAATTATACAGGGTGATTATAACTTTGTGCCACTTTGAAATGGTCATAAAAGCAAAAATATTGGACCACATGTTATCAAACTTGCTAATAGTTTTTTAAATGTCGTGGAAATTTCTTTTCCACCATTAAAAAAAGTTCAGAAACTAAGTAGTAAAGAAAAATGGCTCTGTATGCAATACTGTTAAGCAAAACAGGACATGAAGGTATTGGTTTCAGAAGTGTTTAATTGTTTTTAAAACGTAATACAAAGCATATTCAATGTAACGGCCACCATTTTCTAAAAGAAAGTTAAATCGTATTATTGCATTCCCAGCAATTGCGTTTAGCATATCAGGAGTAATGTTACGCATACGTCTGTGTATCGCATTTTGTCAGCATTGCCAAATTGTTTAATTTATCACCACAAACAGTTCTTTTAAGATAACACATACCGAACATGCTATGTAACGCGTGTCATAAACGATTAAAAACATTTGAAACCAATGTCTACATGACATATTCTCCTTAAAAATATTGCCTACAGTACCATTTCCTCCTCAGGTGGAAACCTTTTAGAAGGAAAATAAATTCCCATGGGCACCTTTAAACTATTGCCAAGTTTGATAATATTTGGTCCAGTAGTTTTTTTATGGTCATTTCAAAATGGAACTTTAATTATAATCGCTCTGTATAATTTCACTAAATAATTATCCAAATCTATGGAACACATTTTCCCCAATGCACTAAATATTCACCCGTCCCCAAAATCTAAGGAAATTTGGATTAAGAACAGCCGTTCTAGGGTCTGTGGGAGTCATTCAAAATTGATTCGGCAAGATCCAAGGAAAATCAAGAACCATCCTTTCAAATAATTGCACGCAAACCTCAAGAGTCAGTGAATGGTTAACGACTTTCCAAATGTTTGGAATGGGGAAATAACAACGTGTTCAATAGCCCATTATAATGCTAAACGATCACGCTATTCCGATAACTTTTCTTTAAGAGTGACGTTCCTAGGAATAGTTAACGAAAAATCTTCCAGACAATTGAGTTTAGGATTAACGTTCCTTGTTTGAACTGACCAGAATCGTTTATGCTGTTTGCTGTTAAATGTAATGAGAGCTCACAGCATTATTCGAGTATTCCTTAAAATTAATTAATCTTAACATTTAAACGGTTAAACGTTATTTATCAAAAAAGGTATTCAAGAATAAGAACTTAAAAAGAGTATTTATAGTACTTAAACATGCTAACAAAAATATATAAATTTGATTATCTGCCTTGTTGTTTTTAAATATTTTATAGTATGTATATCAAAGAAAGAGTATTATATCCATCAAAAAAATTCAAGAACAAAATAAATACACATATTTAACATATTTTTGAGTAAAAAAATATTAAGAAATACATATGCTTATTTGAAAAAATAGATTCACAATATGCACGAGTGAATTATAATTGACTCAAATTTTCTGTATTATCTGAAGTCTGTTTTATTCAAGACAAATGTTTTTTTTTTTTTTAATTTTTTTTTTTTTTTTTTTATGTAAGAGCAATTATATTGTCTTAAGTTGCTGAGTTGGCTAACTAAAACAGGCTTCTAAGTTTTCACAAGGATATATTATCGGATAAACAAGTGTATTTCGCATTTAAATGAAATTATATTAACTAAGAAAAATATATTTGAATTAAAAATTAATAAGAATTTAAAGGATCTATATATGCCAACTAGAAGTGATCAGACATTAAGGAACTTAATATAACAAGGAATGAACCTTAAAAGAATGCAAATTCAGGATATATATGTTCAATTCCATTTAATAATTGAGGGGTAGTATTTGTTTAAGATAACTAAGAATTCCACTTAAGTATGTATTGTGCAGAAAGGCGTAATGGATAAGATTTTCCAATCAATATCTGAATTATTTTTGGAAAATTCGATTTGTTGAAAAACATAGAATTGTCAAAAAAATGCATATATTTTTGTAAAAGTCAAAATTCGTGAATTCAAAAAAAAAACTTTTTAAGAATTACTCGATGATTTCAAATAATATATTACGCTATTTATCTGAAATATAAATCTACATTCATTGAATTAATGTCATAAAACATCAAATGAAGTTATTATCTTTCATTGCTGAAAGTTTGAAGAAAGATTCTGTTTAATATCAGAGTAATTTGTGAAAAGAATAAAAAATATAACTACAGTATAATGAAATTTAAACGGTTATTGAAAAGTATATATTTTTAAATGATACATTGACGCCATGGCACTTTCCACCATTATAAAGATTAAAGTACACAATGCGTAAAGCAGTTGAGGAACAATTTAAGTACCGCAGCTGTAATGCCTAATAATTTGGCAAAATTGAGGACTCAAAATGAATTCTAAGGGATTTAACTATATTTAAATATTACCAATATCCTGAGTTAGTCGATCCCTAAAAACAATTAGTAACAAACATGTAAACAAAAAATGGAAAATTTTATTCTTGAAAACGAAAATAAAAGACAAGAAAAGAATTCTTTATTTGTCTCCAGCAAATGCATATGTATACAAATATTATAAGGATCTACACATCAGTTGAAATATAATTAAATTAGAAATGTTACCTAAATTTGGCAAAAAGTTAAAAAGTGAAAGTAAAAGTTTTATTACATTTTACTGTAACTAAATCGCGTTTAATAATGAGAAAATTTGAACAAAACACACATACCTTATGAAAAATAAAAAAAGTTTTATTACTTTAGAAATATTAATTTCTATTGAACAAATAATTTTATATTAATTAATTATTAAACTAATCTAAGAAAGTCATATAAATAAATAATTAGAAACAATCTTCATCAAAACTTTCTATAAAGATATTTACAGCAAAAATATGACTAATTATATGCATTTTATCAAAAGAAACTTTATTCAAACAGCTGTAAAGCATTTCAAAATTGTAACCTCTTTTCCGAAACTAAATATGAAACTTTCTATAAAGATTTTTATAGTAAAAACATTACTAATTATATATATTTTATCATAAAAAACTATTCAAAGAAAAAGCATTTCAAAATCGTTACCTCTTTTCCGAAACTGCATATGAAACATTACGCTTTGGAACCCTGTACGCGGATTAAGAGACGGAAGAAATCACATATGGGCAGAAAGAGAGTATTCATGCTTGGGTTCGGCCACTCCACCTCAATGACGTAAGATGTGTCACATCGAATTAGAAAAGATGGAATGCCATAAATAAGCCACATCTTGTTCCAGTCAAGGAAGGGAAATAAGTTTAGTCTAGTTTGAGAACTTTTTAAGTATTCTTATGGATGAGTTTGCGTTTTGTTTTATTTTATATGAGAAGGGTTAAATTAAATATTTATTTAAATATGTATTTAGTCAATCGTAATATTTAAGACAGTTCGTAACAATTTATAATAAAATGTTGCGAAAAAAATTATAAGGGAAAACTGAAGATTTAGTCTTAAATTAATATTCAAACAATAAAAATAAGGACAAATTCTTTTTACAATAGATTTAATTGCATAAATAAGATTTTCTACAAACAAGCAAACCATTTTTAAATATTATAATTTTTTATTATTAGTATATTCCATAATTTCCAAATTAACAACGCAAAAGCTAGAAAAATCGTATTTTTTTTTTAAATAACTTTTAATAGTACAGGCTACTGTACACTAATATTATTATAACAGAATCAATACAGCAAAAATTAGAGAGTACAAGCAAATAGCGCAGACATTGATTATTCCAATAACGTATAAGACAATGTAAGAATGATGCAAATTTTCTAAATTAATCTATATCTATATATAGTTGTTTAAAAATATTTTGTATAGTAAGTCAATAAGAGAAATACGGACAGAATATTTGATGAAAACTTTTAGAAATCATTAATAAGTAAGATTTAATTGGCTTCAACATACATTTAATAATGGCTTCAGATCGTTAAAAACAGAAATATAATGATTCATTTAAAAACATCATATTATCACCAGATTAATATCTTAAATTAAGAGATTAATTTCCCTTTGGGTGTTTAGAATTTTTTATTTAAAATGCAAAATTTGTTATTCTTGTGAAATCTAGAGATCTAGAGATCTTTAATTTTTAGTTTCAAAATTTTTATACCAATTTTGTATATATTTAAGTTTACACAACATAATAAGATATTATTTATTAGAAGTGGAATATACTTCTTTTGTGGTTAATGCAAAAATTAGAAAAGTAATTTTAATATTAAAAAAGTAAAATATTTCGTTCGAAAAACTAAAATAATTAAGAGAATGAAAATAAAACATTTCGTCCCTTCTGACAAATGGAATTGTTTGTAGATTTGAAACAATTTATCCTTTTAAAGTTTAAATCCATATTTATTAACAAAAAAAAAACTAAACATAGAAGAAATATTTAGAAATACTTGATATTTTAAAGGGTTTATTTAATACAGATTTACTAATTAAAATTAATTGTTCACATATATTCCAACAACATTCGGAATATCTAAATACAGAAAGTATTCTTAAATTATTAAAAATGAATTATTTCGAAGATGCCTAATGTTTTCAATTGAAATGACGGCAAATGCCTTAAATAAAATTATTAAAAAATTTAAGCATTTAACAAACGTTAGCAATACTTCAATTGATATTTTCAGTACAAGAAGGTCATGATACAATTGATTTGGCATTTTATTAAGTCAAAAATTTTTACTGAAAATTCACTACATATTTTAAGAGTATCAGTTATTCTTAATATTGATTTATTATTTTTGATTTACTGGCAGCCAAATTTAAAAAACTTCGGGCTTTGTTTATATTACTTCTGCTATATAACTAAAGAAAATTTCAATGCAGGTGCAAAAGATACGCTTAAGCATATGCAACAGAAATGATAATCATGGCAAACCGCTCGGATGCAAATCAGATGAATCCATAAATTTCTCACGTTGCTACACTTCCTTTGCGCAGAAAAGCGCCAGGACAGATTTATGTTGGCGAAATAAATATTCCTATCATTATTCAATCAAAGTCACACCAAAAAAGAACAATACATGACTCAGTCATCTATTTTTCACTCTTCGCTCAGACTCCCATAATTTAACAGGCTGATTCAACTTAGCTGTTTTAGTTTGAAGAGTCCTTCATGCCAAGTTGGCGATGATGTTCGAGCAGATTCGTACAAACAATATTTCATTCTTAATTTTTTTTTTTGTTGTTCATTTCTGAAAGACTCAGATAATAAAAAAAGTAAAAATATATATTAATTCAAAAATATGTAAGTAAAATGTCTCTATGGTGGTTTAACTAGTGATATTTAGATTCGTAGTATTTTTGATAGCTTGTTAAAATACATTTCGGCCAAAAACATTAAACTTCAAAATGAAATATAATTTCAGTCTTTTTTTTTGTTAACAACAGATGCAATGCAGTAGATATTACTCATTTTCCATGTTAAGGATACATATTGTATACTAGCAAAGTTGGTGAAGGTGTTCCAAGCAGATTTACATAAGAGATATTTCTTATTGAATTTTTTTCTGAATGTTACTTATCTTAAGAAGGTTTAGATAATTAAAAGAAAGAAGAAAAAGAAAGTAAAATATTATCCCAAAAATGTATAAGTAAAAATCATTGGTGACAATTTAATCATTTGATTCAAGATCTGCAATGCTTTTTTTCATTTATTTAAAATACACTTATTTTACATAATTTATCTAAGGCTTATAGCTAGGGCGACAACTGATCAATCGGATCCCAAACCAAAAAGACTAAATTTGTAAATGATAAGTAATTTCATGCTTTACTTTTGTTAGCAATGTATACAATGCAGTAAATATCATTCGTCTTGCATACTATATGCATCAATTGTAAGCTCACAAATTAAATTTTATGCTTTATTATTTTTTATTATTTGAAAGAGAATAATTTTTAAGAATATAAATGTGATTTACTGCCCATCGCTGTTTATTCAAGTAGGTAATCGAAGATAATATATATTAAAAGTATTACTACGTGATCGAAATACAAATGAAATAAGCTCTTAATAATATTTCGAATATTCTTATTGAAAAAATTCCAGCACCACTCCTTGGGCGCTCAGCATGGAAGGAAACAAAAAAAGGGGTTGATGCAAAAAATTTTGTTTCATAACGCTCTCGTAGAAAGATGAATATATATGACAAGAAAGGTAACTTTCGCCTTTTTGCAATTAATGCAAATTCAGTTGATTATCATTGAACATTTTTCTCTCTGCCTGAAAATTCAATTAATCCATAGTCAATTGATTATATTAATTGATTTTTTCTCTATCTATCTCAAAATACAATTAATGCAGATTCAATTGAGTACATTCATTGAATATTTTTCTCTACGTTTTAAAATGTAATTAATGCAATTGATTATATTCATTGAACAATAATTTCTTTTTCCATCACCAAATGCAATCAGTGATTATATTTTTTGGCCATTTATTGGGCAATTGATTATATTTATTTATTATTTTCAAAATTGATTATATTTATTGAACATTTTCGCAATTGATTATATTAATTGAACATTTTCAAAATTGATTATATTAATTAAACATTTCTCTTTTCATCTCAGTGTGTAATTAATGCAGACACATTTTATTATATTCATTGATTATTACTTTCTGCTCTCAAAATGGAACCAAAGCATATTCAACTGATTACATTCATTGAACATTAGTTTCCTTTTCGATCACAAAGTGCAATCAATGTAGACTCATTTGATTATATTTATTGAATATTTATTTTTTCTTCTTAGTGGGTTATTAATGCAAAAGCATGTTGCTATATCCATTGAGTATTTCTCTCTACGTCTCAAAATGGAACCAATGCAGACTCAGTTTACTATATTCATTGAACATTACCCTCTCCATCTCAAAACAGAATTATGCAGACTCAATTGATTATTTTTATTGAGCATTTACCTCACTATGTTATTTTTTCTAACACAAATTTTTGGCCTTATATTGTTTACTTATTTATCATCACTTAAAACACTTCAACCACAATTTGTCGTGAAAGCATTAATTCTTAAAACCATTCGTTAAGGATGCTTTTGCTACTTTTCTCTAAATTATCGCTGGTTATTTTTTTTTTCAATTTCTCTTCTCTTAATGAACAGTGAATTGCCTTCCAAATTAGAAAACAGCATCAAGGGTTCAAAATATGAATAATTTAAATGTAGTAAATAAGTATATACACCGCTTTTTTTTTTACATCATATATTTTTGGATTTATTCTGAGTATTTATTTTTTATCACTTAACCAACATCAACCGTATTTTATCAAGGAAACATTAATACTCAAGACTATTGGTTAAGGATTTGTTTTACTGATTAGTTCTAAAACATGAGATATAAAGTTTCAATTTTTTTCTCCATAAGCAAAAATTTTTCTCCCAAATTATTAACCAGTATCAGAAGTGCAAAATTATAAATACTTTAAATATAGCATTTAAGATTTAAAAATAAATTATATTCATAAATTATTTTCTTAGAATTAAAAAAAAATTAATTATTTTCAATTTTTGGAAAAAACATTTTATTTTTTGCGAAGTTGATTTGCTCCTGCGATAAACCAATTTTCTGCATTGCTAAAAGAAACGTTTACCAAAAGTCCTAGGTAACTCAAAATATTACACAATATTGCTCAATATTCAACAATATTATACAATATTGTGAATATTATTGTGTATACATGTTGTACTGAAAATAAACTAATTAACATGCGTACAACAAAAAAAAAATCAGCCAATCTATCACGATTCATAAAAGTATTCTTTCTTCCTGAAATCATTTTTAATTATCATTTAGTCAGTACATCATGATGCTGAATAAATTACTTCTATCAATTTGCCATGATTCTAACACCAAATTGAATACACTTATCAAAGTAAATCTTCATAACTTCAACGCAACGTCGAAAAAAAAAGTGCAGCTTTAATTATTTAAGTGTTTGGTTTAATCTCCCCCAAATTTTGACCTTAATTAAACTATTAATCACTTAAAGTCTTTCTTCAAAACTCGCAATATCTTACAGTCGGCACCGACTTATCATTCAGCATTAAGATTCATTATTAGATTAATGTTAATTTAGGGTAATTCATCATTTAAGATTGTTTTCCTGATATATAAAACAAAATGTTATTTTTTATAAACATTAACGAAACATTCGCGGTATACAGCGTTCAATTAAACATTTTTGTCCGCGAATTCGGTGTTTGCATGCCTTCCTTTTTGAGTCTAATAGCTCAAACAAGGGTAAAGGACATCGGCATTGACCTCTAATTCCAGTAGAAATCACCCGACTCATTGTTGGCAGCAATTTGGGCGATTTCAAGTGGCGAAACAATGTCCTTTTTTTTCCTCCCTTTCTCTCTCATTTTTTTTTTTCTCTTTTTCATTCTTTCAGCAATCAACTACAACACTTTGTGGGACACGGCTAGTATTTGACTAATATTTTTTTAAGAAATTCTTTTTTGGATATTAATTTGTATTGCGTCAATATGACCTTTAAAAATGGCACCTACAGATCATCATTACCTACCGAACATTTCTTATAAAAAGTTCATAAAATTAAATAAATAATTATAAAATAATTTACTAAGTCAAATAAAAATAGCAAATAAATTGATAAAATACTTCAGTTTTAAAAGTACCAAATAGAAAAAGTTATGTGGAAAAGCCACCATTTTAATTGCATGCAGCATTATTGCTTAAATTAAATATAATAATTAATTAACATAGTTGGTTTTCAACTGTTTATTCATTATTTTTTACTTTATCTATATTTTTGAGGCTAACCGTTTAAATTTTCTTTAAATAATACTTTGTTTTGTTATTACTTCTTTTCTTATTAATCACCCCAGGTTTATATTCCATAATATTTGTAAAATCAAAACTGATAATTGATAAAATCTCATTGATAAAGTGATCCTAATCCATGAACAAACAATAAAAAATAACTTAAAACTGTCTCACATATTTCGGTCGTTTTGTTTTGAAAATATAATAATATTTTACTTATATAATCGGTAATACCTTAGAACAAATGGGGGCTTTTGCATCGCCAACTACTTTTTAAACGTTTCAACAATTTAACAAATATTTCGATTTTTTTTCTTATTTATCGCCCAAAATTTAGGCGCATATCTCTATTTTAAGCTTTAACCACCCATCGATAGTACTAATCTAATTCATGGCCAAACAATAATATACCAAATCAAATTATCTCATAAATTTCTATAATTTTATTTCAAAAGAAACATTTGTTATACACAACCATAACAAACTGCAATTAGAAGATTGACAAATATTTGAATAATACTTTGATATTTTATTTATTTAATTTGCTCCCTCTTGTTTGATTTCTTCCCTGCTTTTAAGATGGATTCGGCCATTGATAGAGTTAAAGCATTATGTCATGAAGCAAAATAAAAGCATCATAAAATCATTTCATGTATTTTCATAATTGTTTTTGGTAATTAAATTATGTTACCTAAACCCATCACCACCTTTGAGTTAAGAACATTTAAGTGATCGCTCAAGGTAATTATTTCTCTAGAAAGTTTCACCATCATTTCAACTTGAAAATAATTTATTTCCAAAAACTACGGATGTTAAGGAAACAATGGAAAGGTACGTTTTCTTGAAACTTTTTTTTTAATAAACAAAAACAAACTGCCAAGTCTCGAATGAAACCCCCTCAGCAGAGAATGTTGTCCTCAGAAAATAAGACAGATACAAAGCAAAAGACATGTTTCTCCCGAGGCGAGTGAAAATAAAGAAATGGAACTGAGTGAAACAAACGCAATATCTTTACTGTCTCGTATGTGAAGTATTCTGTGAAAAAGTATTGTAATCGGCAAAAAATTCAAGCTTGAAATATTAACGAATCTCTAAGTTTCAAAAGGACTGAGGTGACCTAATGATAAAACGTTGGCTTCGGAATTGGTAGGTTCCACGTCCGAGATGCTATTACACCAAAAAATCGTCGCGTGAGTGAGCCTAGGGTACACTAAATCCTTGGAGGCATAAACGTCCTCCTGTTGGTATGGTGTGAAAATTTGGAGAAGGAAATCTAGTCGTTTTCAACATCTGACCACGGTTCGAAATTACCTCTGCTCCAAAATTGCCTTAGTGGGGCTTTAAAAACGAGTCAATAATAAAACTAACTCAACCTATGTTTTAAAACTATTAATTCATGATTTTTATGCACGTGATAACACGTTCCCTAACGTAAATAATTGCCGCCAGAAAAAGAAAGCTGGTCGTTATATATGAAAAACAAGCAAAATGTTTCCATCTACAAAACTGGTAGAATGCTGAAAATCCAAATTTATTATTCCTCGAATAGTAGTTAAGATAAGCTTTCTGTATTCATCGAACAAAGAGATAAAAACCGTATAGACTTTAAAGGACAGTAATTCAGCAAATTGATTTAATCTAAATGCCAACAACACCTAAAACTTTGTGCAAAGTCCATGAATCATCTTTCATTTACCTAATTCACTGCAATTTTAATTCATATTCAGCACATCATCTCATAATTCATCTTGATCTCAGAGTGACAATAAAACTTTTATTTAATATTTTTAAAGAAATTTAGGCCGATGATGGTTCTACATTTGAGAATGAGTGTGTAACTAATGAAAATAAACTAAGGAATTGCGGTGTAGCTAAAATTATTAAACGATGCTTCAATAAAAATCGGATGTGCCGTGGTAGCCTGGTGGTAAAGTCTCGGCTTCGGAACAGGGGAATTACAGGCTCGAGTCTCGATTCCGCCGAAGAACCGTTCTGTAAAGGGGTATGATGCAAAGTCCATCAGGGCTAACGTCCAGCTTCTGGTGTGGAGAGGGGAGTGTCAGCTCAGGTGTCGTCCTCGTCAGCTGACAGGATTTTAAATGATTAGTTCTGTCCCGAAATAGCCCGAATGCTGCTTTTAACGGAATTTTAAATTAAACTAAACTGTAAAATTTTGTTTATGAAAAGAGGCATGAAGTAACCTCACTATCACCGGTTTGCATCTCGTTCTGGGTTCAAATCCAGTTCTGGCGGGTCATCACCCACACAATTACAAAAAGGAGCAAACCTAGAATGGGTGCTCTCCAACTTGACGAGTTAGTGGCAGAGTACTGAATAACAATACCTAATAAATATCAACAAATGTGGCGTATTCGAGAGTTATGTATTAAATATTATGCTTCTCAAAAGTTTTATTCTAATAAAGGAGTAAAAAATTCCAATATCCAAATAATATTTCTCAATAAACACTCAAAAATATTTATCTATATATAAATCCAGACATATATTTATGTCTGGATTTCTAACTACCCCCAAAAATTGAAATATGTGTATTCAATAAAATCTCCGCTGATAATTACAATATTTTAATTTGTGCATATAGCATCCAAAAATGTAGAAATAAGTAAATGCTGAAAGATTAACAAAGTAGCAACTCATTTCTATACGGTAAAAAAGGATATATTCAAAAGAAATCGTTTTTGTAAACTGTTTCGACTTTTTTGCACTCATTAAAATTTCCCAATTTCATTTACTTCGTTTCCTTTCGATACTTTCCGAAAGACAGAAAAAAAATTTTAGCAATGAATTTTTTTTTAAAGTAACTTTTGAACAAACTTCAAAATGAACAGACTTTAAAAAAAATTTATAAGCTACAGAATTTTATTGGATTAAACTCTAGTCTCTTAAAATTTACTATTAATAAAATAGGTTAATAAAATTTAAAAATAACGAAATAAAAATGTTGCAGATACAGTTTTAATTAGTTAAGTTTTCTTACATGATATTTGGATACATATATTTGAAAAAAATGCAACCAATTTATCTTTTTGGCTTAATGTAAAATTAAAGAAATATCCAATCGCAGATGGGGAAAATCTAATTAAAAGTGTGGTTTTTTTCACTTTAGTATTTAGTTTCAGTATTTATTCAAATCTTGTTTCAGAAGCTTAAAAACCTGTCAAGGCTTCAAAATGTAGAAGAATTCAAATAAAAAAGCAAATTACATATTTTTTTTTTTACCTCTCAATTTGTTCTTGTAAAATTTTGATAAAATCAAATCAAGTTTTCGGAACCTTTTTACAAAAAAAAGTCCATGTTCTTTAATTATTTACTTCTATGGATGAAAATTGTGAGTATTTTTTATGACACTAGATTTATCCCATTTATTTATTTGGATTTGTTTACAGTAAATTAAAATTTAAAACTGTAGTATAGTGAGTATTCATCACAAAACATAATTTTAATGCACATCTTTTTTCATTCGAAATCAATACTGCATCTAAAATTTCTGATGAATTTCTCCAAAACAGATTTAAACCAGTAATATAATTTTTTGTAATTTTCAATCGTAAACTGATTTAAATTATACATAAGATCAAATATAGGTTAATGTCCTGATTACACATTTCACAGCAGTAAATTAAAAAGAAACTACCTTCTCGTCCAGTAAAAAAACTCAGGTAATTAAAATTTTAGGTAAATATGAATATTTGAAGGACATTAAATGAATATTGTAAAATTTTTCAAACATAAAGACATATGAAAACAATTACACTATAAAATCAAAGTAGTAAATCCTTAATCAATAGTCTTAATATGAAACCTAAAATGTACACTAAGAATATGAATTAAACATATATAGGATAGAGATAGTCTGATTGGCTGGGAGTTGGAATGAGATCTCTTAGATTGAGAGTTCGAACCCCACCGGCCGAAGAATGCCCTCATGTGACTGCCGCTTGTATAAACCTATCTTGGTCACAAAGTCCTCTATTTCGAGCGTAATATTATGGTTAAGGGAATGAAATGCATGAATTAAGTAAGCCCCGTAAACAAAGTTATGACGCTTAAGTAGCTAACTCGTAATCTTCATCCTAGATGGCGCTGCTGAAAAAACAAGAGACGTACAATTAGGATCAAATCGCAATGGGTCTCTAGTCAGTGGGCTTGTCAACGGCAAGTGTCATTAGAAACAACAACAAACTTTCCTGCGCCTTCCGACTTGTTACACCCATAAGTCAGAATTATTAATTGGAATAGGCTACGTTAAATCGTCCAGTGTTCTCGGAAATAAATATCTTATCCTTCCACTTCTGGCATAAAATGTATTTGTTCAAGACCACAAATGAAACGAATCATATTGTTATTCGAATAAAAGTCCAGTACATTGCGCTTGATGCTTCGTAGTAGAAAAAGAAAACCGAGAAGGGTAGGTTACTTTGCTGCTACCCACTATGTTTGTTATTTTTAATGCCCGAATTAAATTGAAATTTGGAACATAACAACAATCTTATAACAGTATCGTAAATCATATATCATTTACTTATCCTCTTTTCTTCATTTATAACATTCATAAGCATACAAATGAATATATCGGTTAAAGATCGGTTGTTTGAGAAATCTGGTTCAAAATTTGATACATATCTACAAATATACAGTCTATGTACCAGATTTCATTTATTTTTTGGTTTTATTTAGCACTGTGTTCATTTGTACACAAAGCATTTAGACACACATACTTCCAATGAATTGATTTCTTTCAAACTTTGAAAGGAATCTACAAATTAAATGTAACTTTGATTACAAATTTCATTTGCCTAACTAAAAAGCATTTATGTATACCGCATTCCATTCCACGACTTACTACAATATTCTAAAACTTACTTTCTGACTCGTGGAAATCTGAAACGAAAACATTTGTTAGAATTTTGAGTTGTATTTTTTTTCTCACTTTTACTACTTTCTTAGACACCCTGGGGCACCTCGTAATTGAGGATGAGATGCTTCCAGCTTGGTGGTTTGATCTCGTCAATCCGGTGGGTATACTAAAGGTGA
The DNA here is from genome assembly GCA_026543055.1 of Argiope trifasciata. NCBI lineage: Eukaryota > Metazoa > Arthropoda > Arachnida > Araneae > Araneidae > Argiope > Argiope trifasciata. The sequence goes on along the minus strand of JAPMOQ010020268.1, from coordinate 92,366 downwards.
GAAAACTGGCTCCTCCCATCGATGATGGAATGTACTTCCTCCGGGGAGGGTTGTACCGTGGTCGATGATTGGACATAGGAATCAACCCCAGTTCCCATTAGTGTAGCCGTAGTAGCGATCCTGTCATTCAGTATTTGTTCCCGAGTTACTTCGGGCGGAACGGAGAGTCATTAATATTCTTTTTTTTTAAATCTTGATACTAGAAAGTAACAAGAAATGCGTAATAAGTTTCTGAACCGTGCAATGAAAACTAAGATGGGGATTGAACACCTGTATTGAGTGCGTCATTTTATACGTGAGCGGATGCAAAGAATGCTCTGCTAAGAGTCTTAAATTTATCTACGAAGACACGATGATCACATTATCGCTGTTACAGCAAAATTCTTTTTGCTCAAATTCACAGTTTAATTGATATAAAACACTTTTATAAGTTTCCACCATTTGCTTATTAACTGTTGCATGTAATTATTACATATAGTCTCAAAACCTTTCACGTCTCTAGAGTTTCTTATTAATACATTAAAACTTGCTATTTTTGCAGTGCTTAGGTTTTGACAAATAACATCTTCATGTAATCAGCGACGATATGTTGCATTTGGGGGAAATGTAATTGGATTTCCCGGGATACATAATTTGGTTGTAGAATGAAAATAGAGGACATAATTTGGAGAGCACTGTCTGTGAAAGTTAAGCGATGACATATTTTTTTTTTATGTAAGAGGAAGTCGAGCTTTGCTTTCTAAATTAGGGTAAATTTCCTTTTTGTTTCTCCATTTGCTCATAAATTGCTGTGTGTAATTATTACAATAGTCACAAATCTTTCACGTCTCTAGAGTTTTTTATTATTACATTAAAACTTGATATTTTTGAAGTGCTTAGCTTTTGGCAAATAACATTTTCATATAATCAACGACGATATGTTGCTAGCATTTGGAGGAAAAGTAATTGAATCTCCTGGATACATAATTTGGTTGCAAAATGAAAATAGTGGACATGATTTGGAGAGCACTCTCTGTGAAAGTCAAGTGTTGACATAATTTTTTTGTAAGCGGAAGTTTGAAAAAAGAACTTTGTTTTCCAAATTAGGGAAAATTTCTTTTTTGTTTCTGAGATACGCGCAACTTTCTGCGTTTTGTATCATAATTAGTAGAATCATTTCTGCGCATTTATCTGGTAATTTTATAACTATTCTTTTATTACAATGATTTTTGCATTCTAATCAAGAATGAGAACTTCCAATTGCATTTAAGTCATTATTTAGAGAAGAACCATCATTTACATTACAACTCACTGAAAAGAAAATCATCAACAAGATATTTCCATTTATCTCATTACGAAAGAAACCAAAAGCTTTATATAAATAGACCCTTTATTTAAAAAAAAAGCTCTAAACATCAAATTCATAACTGTTATAAAATTATTCTACATTTAAATAACACTAAAAAATAACTCAAGTTTTAAATCTTGCCACAAACTGATCAAATAAGGCAACGAAAAATATAAATCGTGTCTCCACCAATTTTAATTCAAATTTTAGAAAACAATTTTTTTGGTTATTTCATCTAATAGAATCAGATTTTTCCTAGGTGGGCATGACGTTTAGGAGATACCCAACCAACACTCAGTTTCGGAGATTTTTTTTAAATATATAATATTATTCACTGTCATTATGCTTGTTCCTCTACATATCTTCAATTTGAACAAGCACTTATACATAGTAGATGAGTCTTCAGGCTGGCGTTGAAACCAAGTTTTGAATATGAATATCAGACAGTATTGTAGAAATAAAATAAGCAAACATGTATTAATACCGTCATGCTGCTTGAAACCTAAAATCAACTTCACTCGTTTTGAATTGCTAAATATTATTATTATTATTTTGCAGTTTCCTCCAAGAGTGAATACTTTTATAAAATAGTTTCTGCTTGTTTAAGCTGAAAAAATCAACCAACTACGTTTTAAAACTATTTTAATTAACTTAATTTGATTCATGTTAAACCAGTATCATGAAATTTCTTTTCTCTCATCTCTTGAAAAGTTATATGTTTAAATTCAGCTCACATGTTTATTAATGGTGAAAATGCTTTCTTCTTATGTCATTATAATTTCATTAATATTAAACAAAAATGTTTAATTTAATTTAATTTTGATTTTACATTGGTGGCGCCATCTGGAATTCAATTTAAGAAGTGATAGATTTTAAGAACAAATATTTTGTGTACAAAAATGAATTATTTAAATAGTAAGTATATTATTTCTAATTAATAAATCAGTAAATATTATTTTGATTGTAAAATATTCCGAAAATGTGGTGAAAATCACACAAAATCTGATGTACATGCATAAAACTCTTAAGAGAATCTAAGAAAAGTTGGCAATGTAGCAGTTTTCCATGCATAGTGTTCGTTAAAATCAATATGAAAGGAAAATTGACACTTTCAAACTCAAGGAATCCTTTCGAAAAAAAATTAGGAATTAATCAATTAAAGTGCAACGTACAATTTTTGATGTTTGCGAATAAACACAAATATGTTTTTATGTTTGAAAAAAAAAGTTTCGCTTCAAAGCCAGCAGCAAATTTATTATGCAGAAACAGGAATTGAATGTCGACACTTAGCACTTTATATCGTTCAAATGTCCTTTGAGAAACAGAAATAAGAGATTTTTCTTGTTTTCTATTACGTGTGCCATAGCAATTCCATAAAAAAAAAAAAAAGCTTTTTTTTAAACATCTTTTTACATTTATTTATATCTTTGCCATTTTTTTCTCTCCATTTTTTCTCTCAGATTCGAAATACTTAGAGTAAACCATTTATAACTATCAAGGGACATGAATTCCTAATTGTAATGCTGAGTGAAGTTTTAGATAAATAAGGCTATGAAAAAGTAGTTTTGGGGATTGTGTTAGTATGTCTTTTGACACCATGCATGCTTATTCTCAACAAATTTTGTAGTAGTATCAATATTATTAATATTTTTTCACATTGTCCAGTTTATTTTTGTATTTTTTTACCAATGTGCTGTACTCCTGATTGAATATAATTTGCAATCGAATTAATTTTTTTTCGTAAGCTGGTTTAATTCATCTTTAGAATTCAGCAGAATTAATAAGTTCAGCAAACAAGTAATTCTAACTTTTCCAATATTCATTTTTCAATAAATTTTAATTCTGCACGAGGGGTGCCATCTGGTAATAAATTCGAGAAATGTTCATTAAAAGAGTTTATAATATTCAAAATAATGAATTAAAAATTACATATTAATGGCATGATTTTTTTTTCTTCAAAAGATTTCAATTGTACATATTCTTGTAAGTGAACCAGTTTTATTACATTGCTATAATTTTAACATATCTTTACTGGTCAGTTTATTATTACTGATCAATTGATGTTATTTAACATGAAGAATTATTTGTATTTAGTAGAAATAACTTAGGATTACATAGTTTTTGAAATTCATTAAATTTTTTATAGGATTTTGATGAAATTAAAAGTCAAAAGTATTATAAAAAAGCGTTCTTCATCTGCAATTTGTGAATAAACAAAATTAATTTTCAAAAATGTAAAGTAATTCTGTGAAGTATACTTATGAAAAAATTATTAGATCCTGATTCTTTATTAGTTAAACAAAATTCCCATTTGAATATTGTTCATTAATTTAGTTTTAAGATTATAATATTTTCATAAAGCTCATGGATATCTGAATTTCATCTTACACATTCTTGAGAATTCTTACACATTTCGCTGGCTCTCAGCAGCAATGGTCAAAATTGTTGAAACCTTTTGTAAAATATTCATTTTTAAACAGCATAGTAAGAACTAACTAAAATAGTTAGGTAACCAGAAGAAAGAGGCACTTTTTAATCACAGTTTTTCTTCATTTAAATAGAGTCAGTGAGAATAATTGTATAGACAACCAATGAGGGGGTCTTTTGTTATCATGACAGGTTTTGGAGCTGAGAAGGGGTAATTTCTGCATAATTATTATGATTGTTAGCAAATTAGTCACTATTTTTTATATTGGAAATGACATAGAGAATTAACAGGGTACCCCAAAACTATAAAAACTTTTATCAATGCATTTGCATATGATCAACAAGAAATCTATTAATTTTGAGAGGTAAACACTTTTCCAAGGTGGTGTGCTTTTGAGTTATCATGATCAAAATATTCGGACGATTATAGAGGCAAATTTCTTGTGAACAAAATTCATTCAAAATTTGAAAATTAGTGCAAAGGCTACGTTTGAAATTTTTATCCGTCGAACCCGAAATATTTTGTTTTATCTTGTTCATAAAGATACTTAGTTTTTCTTTTATTACTTCGTATATAAGAAATAAAAAATAAGCATTTTTATAAGCACGATAGCACAAAAACATTTTCTTTGATTACTTCATATTCAATAAAATCTGGTGACTCATAAAAAGTTACATTTCATTAAACCGTATATTCATCCATGGCCCATTGTTTCCATAAGAAGTGACGATGTGAAACTGCATCGTCTTTGCGTTGGTCATACTAATTCTATTCGCAAATATCTATTATTCGGTGACAGAGCATCTTGCTGCCCATCATGTAACGTTGATTTTGCTATTGCTCATATACCAGCTGAGTGCTCTAACTTCAATTCTCATTGCATGACATATTTTAACTCCTCTTCACAACATGCGAGAATCACTGGGAGAATCTCCCCATCAGTATAGTTTTAACTTTTTAAATGCTATCAGGTTTTATCATTTTATGTAGCTGTTCTTCAACAATTGATTTGCTTTACCTAACTAATCTCTCGTGTTTTGATTGATGTTGTTTTACCGACTTGATTTTTTATGTACTTTAACTATTTTTACTTCTCCCATTTTGCCACCACAAACCATACGATTGGTGCAGGACAGCCTACTTATGGCTTTTGCGCTATTAAAATCAAATTTTCCGACCATCGTGTATAAAAAAATACAATCTACACTAAATTAAAAAAAAATTCTAACATATTTAATAGATTTAAGATATTTTTATAATTCTTTTAAGTAATAATAATCAAAGTTTACTTGGCAACAAAATAAAACTATTAAATAATTAAATTTTCTAACAAAACGCAATGGCTTATGATTCCCTTTTTTTATAAAATGTGAATAATTATTAAAGCTGGTCAATCGTATTTTATTTCATATCCAACTGTCATACTGATATGACTTTGAAAATTTAGATTGTTAAATACATTTCAAATACTGATTATTTATATTATATGATCTATCAATTAATCTAATATGATCCAAATCGGTAAGGAATTGCAAGAAAATAAAACAAATTCTAGTGACGGAAGATTTCATTTATCATTTAAATTTGAGTTTTGAAGATTTTAACATCACTGCAAAATTATTCGACTATATTACGAAAATTATGTTAGATTTTACTTCAGGACCTTTGTCTAACCAATCTACTCCAATATAAAATATTTATTCTCAATTATTGCCAAACATTAATATGAAAATTTAGTATAATATTACTTACAAACATAAAATTATTAATGCATATAATAATAATAATAATCGACTGACATATAAAAAATAAATACTATAAATATTATGGATGAAATAGTGATCACCAAGGATTCGAAATAATGAATAAAATAAAAATAGCTCATAAAATTCTTTTTGAATGCAATCAATTTCCTTCACAAATTTTAGATATATAAACACGAATTTAAATAAAGACTTCTTCATATTTAATAATCGGAAATAACTCCAAGGTATTGTATTCCTTCACAAATAATGACTGTACAGGGAATATAAATTGTTTTAATGTATTTTAGTTTTATTATTAACTTATAAAATGAATAAGCCATCGAACCTCGGAATCCGAAGACTCAATTTTTTTTCTGAATTCTTTATGGGTTTTATAGAATTTCAAAGATTTACAAAACCCCAAAGGTATTTGATACACATTTATTTAAGAGCTTGTCCAAATGGATTCAATGATTTCAAAACACTTGGGTAATATATCAAACAAATAATTTTATTTCTGTCCATAACTGTGTTGAATATTATTGTGTATCTTTTTATTTATGCACATAACAATTCAGATGAGCAATTACAATTTTTTTGCTCCAAAGAATTTAAGTTATACAATCAGAAAAAGATAACTGATATTGCCATGAATTTAATTTTTCTATTGTATTCATTTTTAATAACAAATTTGTAATGGTAAAACACAGATAATAAAAGTCAATAGATGAAAACGTAATTCGGATATTTCTAAAAGTTATCGAATTATATTTGTAAAGCTTAAAAAATGTCCTTGTTTCTAATATTCTATTTTTTTAAATGTATTTAGTATTATGAAATTTCCGTTCATTCTCTGAATTTTGAGCTCTTTATAAAAACTTGTGTAAATAATTATTCTAATTTCTTATTCTAAATAATGCAACACTTTACATTAATCCATGCAATGCATGATTTAATTTTAAACTATTCTACTTATAGTTAAAGCTAAAAAGTTTTACTGACTCAAGGTAAAAGAGATGTTTGGCATCATCAAAATATGCATGGATTAAAATTATTTGTTTGTATCAAATCTATTGGATTATATAGAAATTCTGTTAAAAAATTATTGATAAGTAATAGCATCATTTTTTGGAGAGTATCAGGTGCTAATATTAATAAAATATCTTATTGACACTGTGAGGAAAACTGTAATCTGGGAGAACCTGATTTTGAAAGTAAAGCGTAGAAAATAAATTGGGCAAGAGATAGGCTCAAATGAGATATTAAAGATCTGTTTAGTTAACATGATTTGCAAATAAAGATTACTGAAATTGTAAGCTAATACAAGATTTTCTCTAACGTTTGAGCATAGTCCGATAGACATTGTAACGTGGCGACGGCATTGCTTACCGTCTTCTTGCCTCCGAGTTTGTGTAATCAAGAATTTCCAGTATTGTGTGGAATTTTCTTTTATGCTATTCGAATTGACAGGATTTAATCCTTAATCAGAACTGCCCCTTTTGAATAATTTTAATCTATTTTTAAGTAAATATATACTCGTTATAAGTTCTAATTGTGGGGTAAAAAACAAAACAGATTACATGCTCAACTTTTCTGTGCAAATGATATTTATCTCCTTTCATTAGTACATTCGATTTTAGTCGTTCTATGTCACTGACTTATTTTATGAGCACTCATTCCTTTATTTATTCTTACAATAACGACAAAGAAAATCTATTTTTTAAAAATCAGCGACTCAATTTTTTTTCTTACACTTCTTAATAAATAAGCTGCATGAGGAAACTGCATGAAAAGTGTAAATTTGACTCAATAAGTAAAAAATGCTCAAAATTATTGTAACGATTTCTTGACAGTAGGATAGAGTTTTTCGATAATCAAATGATATCGTTGAGGTATTGCACAAATCTTGTTCTAATAGAACAGACAAAGCCTTGAAATCTATGAATTTACTTCGTATCACCTCAAGATCCAGATATCGGAGCAAACTGGAAGAGTAACAACAAAAGTAGAGCAGGAAGGCTTCTTGCTTGCACAATAAAGAAGTCGATTCTGCATTTGGGAACGAAAAACTATAAATTCAGTAAAAAAAATCAAATACCAAGTTTCGTTAATTTATCTTTTTGACGCATGCCAATACACGGACTTACAAACTACGAAACATTTGGACAAATTATATTCAAACTCTGGAAAATATCTGCATTATAGAAAATTAAATTGAATACTGTTATCTAAAATGTGTGAAGAACTGTTCATATCTTTATGCTTTTAAAATATCATATTTACTTGTATTCAGGTAAAAAGAAAACATAAATGCCAATAAATAATTTTTTCCGAACTTTGTCATAAATCTATAAATTTAGATAAAATAAAGACATTACAAATTTAGTCTATTTAGTCTAACAATATTTTTGAATTATCGTGTTCGAAAATAGACACACATAATTTCCAATTCATGTTTTTCGATCTTAATTGTATGAGACGTAAGGATTCATCTGAATACCAAGTTAAAATAATTTAATATTTTGATTATTGTTAAACTTCCTCTTTGTACAAATCATTAAAACTAAAATGGATGGAATTGTCTATATTTATAGATCAAATCTGTTACCTGATACGCAATCTATACGTCACTTTTATAATAATACATCATATATTTTAATCTGTACATCACAAAAAATACATTGATATATTATTGATAGTTTTTCTTTATTAGAAGAAGATACAAACCATTTATTGCTGGGCGCGTGCTGTAATACTTCTTTTTGAGAATTCATAACTGATAAATGGTCAATCAATATATAACTGAATAATTTTCAAAACAGGGTTAGTTTTAGTAGAATTTAATTACAATTAGAAACATTTATAATTATTACATTAGTCTAATCTCTCTCTATATATATTTTTTCAGATCTAAAATTAGCGAAGTTATATATCTTTGGATAATTACTTCGAAAACAACTTCCAAATATAACTATAACATTGACTCCTTTAAAAATTAATATGATATTGTATTAAAAATCGTTCACAAATTAAAACGTTTTTAAGTATAAATTAAAAATGACATAAAAGTTAAAGAAATTTAACTACCGACAGTGAATGCGATGTATAAACGCATTATTACTTTCAATTTCTGTCTCTACTTTACAATTTACATAAAATCTTAAAATTAGATAATAAAATGCATTTCTGCAAAAATTGATGTTCATTCGCAAAATATTCTTTTTAAAAAAAAAAAACGATGGAATTTTATAAAAATATTTCGAACTTTCTTCTAAATGCTGTAACGATAAAGCCGAATCATGGAAATTTTATAGTATAAAATACAATAGATGATCTTTCCATAATCCAATAGGCTAAATCTTGAAATCGTTGCGTACTTCATGTCCGATACAAAATTCAAAATTGGTATCTTTCATAATTTTAGAAAATCGTGAAGCGACTTTCATATCATAAAGTATCATGTAAATACTTCTTAAATACATGTTTAATCACGTCAGTTATATGATTGTGATACCATGTTGATTGATTGAATTGAACTGGTTACTTTTCTACATTACTACTTCTTGAAAAGAAATAGTTCTATACATCACAGAAAAATTTGTGAGAAAAAAGTAAGATTTAAAATATTTTAAAATATGTAAAAGTTATTTTAATTAGGTTTTTAAATGTTTAAATATTGATTAATTTTTTTAGAATGCCCAATTAATTATGATATCATAAAAATCACTAATTTAATATCCAATACTTATTTTAAAATTAATTTCTTTATTTTGCGAATGTCCGATGCTACAACCATTCTAAATTAAAATATCATATGAAGACTGCATTATAACTCACGATACCCCTCCCCTGAAATAACTAATGAAAAACGTTATGCTAACGACACTTTTGCATGTATTCAAAAATGTTATTTTCTCTTTATTTATTTTTAATTTTATGATTAATTTTTTTTATTTTAAAAAGTATATTATTTGTGACTTTTTAAGAAATAATTAACAATATTCTTTATAATTCATATTTCTTATACTGCAGAAATGAATTGGCCAATTTGCTTTTCAATGCAGCTTTTTACAGCAGTAAAAGATTTTGAAAACGCCTGATAAGATGTATTATCTTTATTTATAGCCCCTGTAAAAAGTCGCGCGTGTTTGATGCATTAGCTTGAATAAAACCAAGAAAGTCCTTTGAAATGTTGTTTATATTTGAGTAATGTGTGTGGTTTTGCTGCACTTTCAAACCTAATTAATTAATATAAATATAACTTTTTAAAGTGTTGGGCAGAGAGCAATCCAAATTATTTTTATAAATATATAAATTTGTCCAGATCAAAGATTATTTCTAGATGAAAATTTTGAGACTAAGACGTAGTATTTTCATATTATTCAAAAGTAATTTGCGAATGCTATTATAAAATATGCATAAGTAAAATATAATAATTAATATGTATAAGTAATATACTTGCGCTGTTATTAAATGATATAAAAGGTATAGTAATAATTTACACTATAGATATATCAACATCTTGTTTATATATCAGTGTTTTGTAGTTCATGTATAGTTCAATATCGATACATATTAGTTGGAAATTACCTTACCTTAGTTGAAATATCTGACAATCGTATTGTACAATACATTAAAGTTACTGTCTAATACATGTTTAGTATTATTGATAATTTTCATAGATGGTGCTTTTTATAAACATGATATCTGAGAATAAATTAATTTTAATGCTGATTTATTATAATAACAATTCAAAAATGTCGTTAGTAAGCAAAGGAAATATTTTAATGTGCAACAAAAATATAGAAAAATAAATGGCGCAATTTCAAATACGTCAAAAGTGGACAACAAAGGACAAATGAGAGCGAGAAGATATATCTATAGTTTATATAGGTATATCTATATTTTTATGTCCTTTCCTGTGTACACATTATAAATAAAGTGTTGATTTTCAGATTTTTCAAGACTAATAATAGCTGCTAAATCGCTAGCAGAAATATCTTAAATTCAAAGAGAACACTTTATGAGCGGATCTATATTAATTTCAACAGAATTATGAGAAATGAGGTAAATCAATCTTAACTTTTTGAGCGCAATTAGCATTAAAGAAGCAAGAATTTCCCCATAAATGAAACAAAAACTACGGAAAGAAGATTTTTACTATGCAAATATTTAAAAAAATACACAGAAATAAATTCAAATATGAATGATTCTTGTTGAGCTCTTTGCCTTTCTTTTACGACGTAAAGGCTACACACATTCTCGAAAATAACTTTTTCCGAACATCTATTACTTATGAAAGGTATTTAAATAAATATAAAAGGTAAAGCAAGTCATTAGTTTAAATGCTTCAGGTGATTAAATTTATTATTTAAGTTGAAAATTTTAAGAAATAGCTAATAAGTTATTTTGCTTCAAAATTTGCAATTTTTTCAGATAAAATCATATTATGTTTTTCATATATTGGAGCAAATGCGTGAATACAATATTTTCGCTTCCTTTTATAATAAACGTTTCATCAAATTAAATCCCAGTTTCATTACGTAAAGATAATTTAACGTAAATATTCAAATGCAATTATTGTTAATTTGAATTAAATTTATTAGTTTGTTATTCCTTTTTTTTCTAAATTAGAATGACGCATTTCATGCAAACTAGCGTGTGGCAGAGAGTTTCAGTATTATATACGGCAAAAAGATAAATATTTTCATTTGATGTAATTTAAATATAAATTCAATTTCCAAAATTATTCCCAAGATAAATATAAATAAAACTATCAAAATACAGAATTTCCTATCTATAAGTACATAAAAAGTTTTCAAAATTAAATTTTTTTCAAGTTATAAAAAAAATTTGAGTAAAATTTTGTAAAAGTAAAAAAGAAAGAACAATACATTCCAAAAATAACTGAAACTATCTAGCAACCAATTTCAAAATATTAATTAAGCAATTAATTAAAATCAATTTACAAAATATTCAAAGAGAGATACAAATAAAAATACCCCAATATACGATATCTTATCCATAGGTACATGAATATTTTTCGAAAACTATTTTCTTACTCGTTATAAAAAGAAAGAAAAATAAATTGCGTAAATTTTTCCAAAAATAAAAAGAATGAGAAATGAATAATAAAGAAAGGAATAAAAACATATTCAAAAAATTGCTGAAATTGCCTGGCAATAAATTTTAAAAAATAATTGAAGAATTAATTATATTTAATTTGCAAAATTATTTCAAGTGTAATACAAATAAAGCTATATACAATTTATCACTCATAGATTCAAGAATTTCTTCTAAAATTTCTCGCTATATAAGAAAAGAATTTGTAAAATTTCTCAAAAATAAAAAAGAAAGAACAGCACATACCCATAATAGCTGAAATTATATCTGAATAAATTTTAAAAACGATTAGAAATATCTAAAAAGTTCAAAGACAAAATAAAGCAATGCATTAATAAGTATAAAAATTGGTCGAACACGATTATTACAATGAGGACTTTGGTTGGAAAATAAAATTAAACATACCCCAGTTATGATAATAAGAAAATTGTTTAATAACGAAATAAAAACGCTTTAATTCATAAAACACTGAATATAATTTAAGATATTATTATTTTTTATTTCATTACTAGATTCTAATTCACATCATAAAACTCATAAGTGTAACACAAATAAATATATATGTGACATGTGTTCTAAAAATTATTATTCTTTTATGAAAATCTCATCAAAGATTAAAACATTTCTTTTTGAAATCAATCAAATGAAATTAATCAATTATGATGAAATTTTATTTATTCATAATCTGGTGAACTATTTTTAAAACTGTATAATTTTTCTTATTTGTTCAGTCTCAATTGACAACGTCAAATATATGGTTCATTCGCAAATAAAAAAACGTATTCGAAATTAGAAGTTCCAATATTTTAATTTCATTCTTAAAATATTTAATAAAAAAAGTAAGTTTTTTATTAAAAAATCTACTACTTCAATATCTTTTACTGAATGCGAAATTTCCCTAATTTTAAGTGATGAAAAGGAAACATATCTTGAACTGAAAAATAATAAAACTGTGATATAAAACTTTTGCAAGATTTTAAAGAGGGGAAAACAAATACTTTCATACTTGGAATGAAGCATAAAACACATTTAAAAGCTAACTTAAATGATTCAAAGTACTTTGAAGATGAGCCAAATCGTTTTCAGTTTAAATGTATAAATAAAGATGGGAAAAGAATAAAAAATAAATAAATCTAACTCACCTGCTAATAAAAACACTTAACTTTCGTCTGCGAATGGAAATCAAACTTGAAATAATAATAAAAAGTGCCGCCAACGGTAGCTATAAAAAGACGCCAAAGCCACGAAAAGTTTTATTTAAAGAATCTAGATTACTGTTCCAAGGGTCCTCCGAAACTGAAGTCGAAAACACAAACAGTTTGCGCTGCTCTCTATCGCACTGGGCCAAGTTCAGAACCACGCGACTGTTTTGTAGATTCTTCGGCAGCGCCCTCTCACGGCTAACAGGTAGCAAAGAAAACGGCGAATTTAATAAAACTGTTGCGTAATCATTCAGAGCTCGGCGGAAAAGAGAGTGTTACAGGACTGGGGACTCGGAAAGTTGGTGCGCAATGAAGCAAAGTTGCGAGATGCCGTCACATCCACTTACTTAGCGCTTTAATTACGCAACTTTTCACATGGTTGGAAGAATATTTTAACAAAATGCTTAGTGACAGCATTCCCGATGGAAATGCAATTTCGAGAAAGTTTTCTCGAATTTCGGTTTGTACGGTTGACAGTTTGCGGGACGAGGGACATTTTGCTGATTATCTGGATTCGTCCTCTATGTGATTTTACGGTTGCATAGAGAGGGAGGAAACGCTCGGAGAAGAATAGTTATTTCCTTAATTCGCTAGTAAGCTATTTTCAAGCAGTGCAGTTTTTATGCAAATTTCCTGGAACGAAGTGATGAAGCATCTGAAATAAATTAATTTGGATTTTGGATATCCAGCAGAATTTTTGCAGGAGTTACTGGTCTATAAAAAGAGAAATATAAATCCAATTTCTACATATAATTTGTTTATAACGATAATTCTTGTTCCCAAATATCCAAAATAATTACTTTGTAATAACATAATAATTTGTATAAAATAGCACTGATAGTTTATTTTTTAAATGCAGTTGATTTTAATAAGTTATAATAATAAATAATTTTAAGTAAGCTTATTTTTTAAATGCTGAAATTTTTTGTCTAAAGGTGAATGTAAAATATAAAGAACAATTACTGAAATTTTTAATATTAAATGGAAAAAAATTGTTTAGCTGTAGTAATTTAAAAATACTAAGATGGATACATTGTATCTGAAATTCAAACATCGTAAGAAAAATATTAAAAAGATATTTCAAAATGTTAAAATGATATAAAGATATAAAGAATGTGTAAAAATGATTAGAACATAGAGAAAATGTAAAAATATTATAAATACTGTCAATTGAAAATATAAAGAAAATGTAAAAATGTTATAACCGCATGCATGCATATTTATAAGCAGCGTGGACAAGCAGAAGTGAATGAAAAATAGAGAAATTAATTTTCCCTCGTTTTATATAGCATGATACGGAAAATATTGTTTATACAGTCGATATATTATTAAGATTCCCATAGAGATCTCTGACACTCTTCTATCACATGATATGGAAACGCAGGGACTTTTATTTAAAAATTATTTGTTAAGACAGAAATTTTTATCGTTCACTCTCACCGTGAGAATTGCAGACTAAAGAACTTCACAAAGCATTTCTTAAATTAATTAAGTAGAGAATTGGAATCGGATCAGGAAATAACAGAATATTTTAGAATGAACTTACTATGGGCTAAATTAAGATAAAGTTTTAGAAATTAATTTGGATTTAAATGATTTAATGATTCGATTTTTGGTTCAATGATTTTCGGAAATATATTTAAAGGGATACATTTTTATACTATAACGCTTAGTGATAGGTAAAGAAATAAGGAACAGGGATGAGTTTTTCGCATATTTAACGACATGAAACAATTCATATTTGTCTATATAAATGCTATGATATTCTTTTTCCTTATGATAGAGAATGAATAGATAAATCTTAAATCATTCAAATTTTTAAGCAATATGATACAATAATTTCTATATATCCTTACTTTTTTTTAAAAATTTGGTATACAGAGTTTATCCCAAATTTACATACTTCTATCAAATACTGAAAATATCTGCTTAGAGGAAGTCTGCTGCCCAGTTCGAATATAAGTTGACATGATGATTATGAAATGATAAGAACTAGACAAATAAAATAATGTACTAATATTTCGCATCTATAGTGTAAACACCCATCTACTTTTGTGATAAATACAGCATTAGTTTGTCTGTTGTTGGTAAGTTTGAATGCCAAAGTGTTGTTTCAATTGGTTGAGAGAAAAAAGTCTAAAAACAAATTAGATTTCTGGATACATTTTACCCGTTCCTGAGAATATTTGCCAAATAATTACCAAGGATGATATGATAGATTCTGAAAATGACTAAATTCCCTTGAAAAAATATTTCATAACTATTGTACTCCAACATCATGTAGTGACTTCTTGAGATGACAAATCAGACAATATGCGATAAAGTTGGAAGTTGAAGTCACAGTGGTTGGAAACGATTTTTTAGGATACTAAATTCGATCTTAATTTAAAAGGATTGATCCTTTTGCATCTCTTTTTTTTCATTGAATACATCAAAATTTCAATTCTTTTTCAGTTATCTGATATTTGTTGAAATGATATATCTAGACAATTTAGACAAATAAAGATTTCAGAGGATTCCTTAAGGCATCACCTTAAAACAGATTTTGGTCATTTTAATACTTAAAAAAAGAAGCTTTTTTTAAATTTATACATTCAAACCTCTCGAAGGCAATAAATGCATTTAAACAGAACTTTTTCTCTTTCATTCCCTTGGCTCTATGAAATGATTGTTTAAAGTTCTAAATAAGTGAAAAAATCAAACTTATGGATATTTCCTATCGTTTTCTGGGCTGAATCTTTTCCGAGAGCCGATTTTCCATCTCCATATTTTTTGAACACTCTAGACAAACCGGAAAATGCTTCTTTTCAGCTCTCTAGGGATTAATAAAAAAATAAGAACATCACTCGAAGCCGATCCCCAGGCTACAACTGGTCAAATGCTTTTTCACCGGGTTCGGTTTAAAGTATAGAGAATCGTTATCTAGAATCCACGAGTGATTTTTTTGATAATATTTGCAGCTGTTGAGAAAATATTCATTCGTTCTTTATTTCATTAGTTTTAATTTAACTCTTTGCAACCAAGATGTAAGTTGAATTTTTAAATCCACAAGAGAATGTAAATCAGAATGCTATGTTTAGCAGCATTCTAGGTGAACTTACAGATGTCCCCTTAGCTAGATTTTAACTTTTAACTGAGTTTTAGCCTGTTGATAGCAAAATAAGATTTTTTTGCGTTTTTATATACAGGAATTTTGGATGAATAAACAACACAGTTTCCATTTATCCTGAATATGCTTATGGGTTTTCAAATATAAGCTATTATTTTGGTACCTTTATTTAGATGTTGAAGTATTTAAATTAAATTAAGAAATTCAAAATTTCGATTATTTTTAGTGTACCCGACCATAAAAACTAACAAACACCTTAAAGTTTGAGCTCAATATGATTTGTTTAAAATATTTTATTAAAATCGCCGAATATTTAGACTTGAATACCGTAAAGATATTTTAACTGTGAAAGACTGTGAAATTACCAGAAGGAGTTTCATTTTTGGTCAAAAACAATTGGTAATCGGAAATAAGGTTTATTAAGCTAAAAAAATTCATTATAAAATTAGAGTAAATATATATATTAGAGTAAAAATATTAGAGTAAATATA
>JAPMOQ010020268.1:54008-75931 GCA_026543055.1 Argiope trifasciata | reverse complement strand
TAGAGTAAATATATATATTAGAGTAAAAATATTAGAGTAAATATATAGAGAGTATTATATATTAGAGTAAAAATTCATTATAACAATAATATTACCCTAATAATTATCATTTTATACTTTAAATTACGAAAACATGAAGGAAATGGCAATTAATTAGCTGAAAATAATTCTACTCCTCAATTTTTTGAACTAAATGAATATTTACATGGAAGAAACTGTATTTGAAATATTACTGTGTTCAAATTAAAAGGACAATAATTGCAATCTTCAAATAAATTATTACATTCCTAAAAACGAAACATTTGTAGCAAGAATGAAAAATCCGGGAAGTAAAAACGTTAAGTAGCCTGAGCATCTTTATAATAATTGATTTTTATTCATAAAAATTATTTCTTATCAAAATATATTCTTCTAATAACTCAAGTATATATTTTTTATCTATAATATTCTTTATATTTCTTGTATTTCAAATTTAACTGTAATTGGATTAAATAACAGCTACTTTTTTTGAAAAATCATATTCAGTTTTATAAGAGTGAGGAAATAACTGCTTTCTATTCTTAAATTTTTTTTATTTAAAATGTATTCTTCCAAACAATGAAGATGATTTTTTTCAAAAATAACATTCAAGAAAAAATAAAACAAAATAAGACTTTATAAAATTGCGAATTCGGAAAGAGCCGCCTATTAATTTATTCAAAAATGTCTTTTTTATCTATGATTTATTTTCTTGGGTCGGTTTCAGCTTACAATAGAGTAATTCAAAAGTTTAGAGAAGGGATTCCAACTCAAGTTTCATTTATACATCTCTTAACAGTTAATTATCAGCCCCTTACCAAAATATATTAACAAAATGGAAATTAGATAAAATGGAGCACTAAAATTAAATTCATTCCAAAGTCATTTCATTTTGTATTCAAATAGTTTTTAGATTTCCCTTATGCAAGAGTCATTGAATGTCTTTCTAAAATAGTTCTTTTTTTTAAATCAATATTCATTTTTGCAAAAATTACGGTTTTTAGTGTGTGTGCATATTTGGTGATTTCTTCGAAATTTATGAATGAATTCTGTTTCAAATAGTTTTTTTTTAATATTTCTCAGGATACGGGAATAATATAAAGGTTTTAATAATTCAGTTGCCAAATATGTTTTGTTCCAGAAAATAAAAAAGCAAAACTGAATAAGTAAATTAATTATGTTTCAAGAAAAAAGCTTGAGAAAGTGAAAATAACCGTGCAAATTCAAAGAATTACCATATTCATCTTTTGAAATATGTTTATATCTAATCATTTAAAGACAGATAAATATAAAATAATTTTAAAACTTTCTTTCAAGAAATTTCATAAAAACAATTAAGAACTTTTTAAGTAAACAAAATCAACAAAAATAAAAATAAAAGAAACTTGTAAAAAAGAAAAAGGTAAGAGATTTCTTTTCTTCTTATTCAAATTTGAATTATTTCATCTAATATTTGTTTTTATCTATATTCTGAATTATAATCGAATTTACTTTTCGCAATACTCATAAATCAGATCTAAATATTATCCACTTACAAAGAAAATATCAAATCATAGTTAAGTATAATGTGCTTTTACCGGTGTTCGCAAATTAAAACGCAATATCATCTGCGCCATCTATTGACGAAATTCAGACAATATTATTACCCTCTGATAATATAAATACTGAGCATTTTGCGCTGCTGAAAATTAGCTAACATAATCATTTTACTGATATTCAAATAGTGAGTATTTGAAAGATATTTATCTCGAAGAATCAAGAGCAAATCTGGAGCACTTCCTCTGTAAATAAAACTAATAAAACTGTCATGTTTGAAAACTAACTTATTCTACAAGCGATTCATAAACTGTTTTGAGCTAGAGGTCGTAAGGAAATCAATTGTTGAAGATAATTTTTCATCATACTCAATGAAAATTTATTTGATGAAAAGGCTATTAATTCTACTTAATGGAGGAGACAAGAAATGACCTTTCAAAATTTGTATGAGACATTAACTGAATGATGAATGGTTTTTGAACAAAACAGTTTTCCTTTCTAACACTGATAAGGAAATTAACGTTGTCTTTCAACTGACTGAGATTTATCGAGAAGTTTCTCCAGTGGTTCTTTAAATGCATAATAAAATCCAGCTAATCAGAAAAATATTAAGAAAATGGAATTATGCTAACATTCGGAACAAAATGGAATTAGCAAGACATTATTTAATCTCCAAAATAGATTATATCTCAATTTTGGTTCAAATATTTTAACTTATGTTTTATTAAATAGATAGATTAAAACTTGATTTGATGAATTCTTATAGCATATAGAATAAAGCACGCCATTGATTACATTATGTTCCACCAAATTAATATGAATTTCTTATTTGAAAATTGAATTTATCTATGAAAATAGAAAAAAATGTAGATCATTAACAGTGAAATATTATTGTTAATGATGGAGATTCAAAAATTTAAATATTTTGGAGCATGTGAATGTTGATATTTAATGTTCTGAAAATTTTAAACTTTGTACAAAGAAAAATACTTTAAAAAATTTAATTTACCAAATTACTTCAAATTTATAATTAATTATGAACTCTCAAAACAAATTTCAAATTTTCTATATTGTAAATTAAATACTTTTTAAAAACCTTTTTTAATGTAAGATTTAATTAGACTATCAATAATATGATGAAGCTCGTAATTTGTTTAACAAAGGAATTTAAGATAAATAAAATGATTGGAAAAGAGCCATTTGAAAAAGAACTGTTTTACCGTAGTAGTCTCAAAAGTGTTTTCTTAATTGTCAAATTTTTGAGTTCACTACAAATTAATTCAAAATTTATTTAATTGTTTACGAAAGTAAGTAATTGAAAGTAAATAAAATGAGTACTTACTTTTTGGAAATTTAAAGTTCACTATTCAGCCTAATTACCGTCATTTTCCATGTTGTAAACATATATTTAAGTTTTTAAACACACTTTTAATTGATTATTTTCAAACTATTATTAAGATATGACAACAATTAGCTTTCTGACGTTTAAAAATGTTTGTCAATTTTTTTTCATGAATCTACGATATGCTTAACTGGCAACAACATTCTCATTTTAATTAAAAACCAAGTTTTAGAAGATAAAAAAATATATTATAATACTGTTCAGAGAAAATAATGGTTTGCACCGAAAATAAGTTATCTGAAAATCGTTTGTTTACCAATTTTTAAAATTTCCCTTATACCATGAAAATTAGATTCGTTACTTTTTCGTTCATGATGAGTGTTTAAAGTTTCAATTTTAAGTGCTGAAATATAAAGTATTAGTGAATTTTTTGGATATTTAATTATTGTTAATTTTTTTATTATCAAAAAAAACATGGCGATTTTTTTCTCACACTAATTATATCTGCCAATTTTTGAATATATAAGAAATGATAAAATAATGGGAATAATTGGATCCAATTCAAATTCAATTATTTCAGCGAGTTCTGCACTTTGAACAAAAATATTAATCTCATTTCGAAATTTCTAATTTCTACAGAATTATTATACTTTCACTTCAGGGTACAATTCTTAATATAATTCAAGCCTATTTTACAGAAACTTTTGCCAATTTTCCAGCTGTGTCAGAAAGTAATGAACGCTTGAAAATATAATTATAATCAGAATCAGACTTCCGTGATTAAGATACAGCATATTGTATAATAAGCTAATACCTGTTGTAATGCTAATGCTCAGAATGAGATGACACTGCGCCAGATGTGTTGAGATTGTGCGAACACAAGATTTTGCTAACATGTGCAAATGAGTGACTAACTGTGTTCCCAGCAGTTTCTAGGCCTACATTGATTACCTGCATAGCTATAAACTGCTAACCTTGATTGTTAACAAGTAATTTGCACATGTTATCAAGATCTTGTGTAGGCACATTTGCACCTATTTGATCTAATTTCAATTAGAGGTGTTTTATATTTGAATTTTAAAATTTTATTTAAACCTTTGTATTACGCTTTTTTTTCTTTTTGAAATTACAGAAAATTTATGATCACAGACTTTTTAAATTTATATGGCATAATGCTTTATCATAAGAAAAAAAAAATGAGTCAAGAAATGCATGGGATAAAGATGCGACATTCTGAATTATATATTGTTTTTAAATCTAATTATATAATAAATAAATAAAAGAAAATTCCTCATTCTGATAAGCGTTTTAGCAATTATCTGCTGCCTTCTGCTAAAGAAAATTGGTACGTTGAAGGATAAATGAAAATAAAAAAACATCAACGGTAAGTGAAATTTTTTTAATAAACTATAAGCAATGATGTGGAATATTAATTTTTAAATAAAATATAAACAATGGTGGTAATAATGATATTTAAATAAAATATAAGCAATCATGGGAATGAAAAAAAATACAAATTATCATAAATCTTATTCACCGATAACAAAAGAAAAAACAGTATCTGAAATATGAACATAATTTGATTCAAAGATTTGCTGAGTAATTCTGGAAACTAATATTTAATTTTTTTACAGGACATTAAATATTTACTCTTGTTTTTTTAAAAAAATCAAAAACAACATTTTCAAATAAAAAATTGACATCAAGTAGAAGAGAACATTTTCAGTATTAATTAAATAGCAAAAAAAAAAAACCGTATGATTTAAAAAGTATGTTAAATCCTTAATGAAAAGTAATATTTAAACACATAAGCTAAAAGATAACTGAAAAAATATTTCATTTATCAAGTAAATGGGTTAAAAATATTAGATTTAAAAACATCTGAAATTGAATCTTGGGTAAACTTTTCTTGGAATAATATATTTAAAATTAGAACCCAAAAATGTTATTTGGTTTTATTTTTAAAATATGTTTACAATAGAATTAATTATAAGTAAAGTTTATCAATAAGAGCTAGTAAATTTTATACATTATTTTTTTCTACTTTATAAAATAATTGGATGAATATGATGATCTTTCAAAATATTCACTCTTTCAAGTTTCAAAAATAATTCATCGTTATATTACGGTTTTTAAACAGTTTAATGAATAAAAATAATGAAGGACTAAGCATAAAATTCAATCTATGAAGGAATTTACAAATTTGACGACTTTCCCATTTTTAAGTGGGGGAGATTTTAATAAGCGACTTCAGATAAAAATGCCTGTTTACAAATAAGAATAATTTAAATTGTTTCACGAAAATTGCACCTTGTTTATTAGCGTTGTAGGATTCAAAATATTCAGTTTTTACAGCCGTGTAAAATGTTAAGCAGTTTTAGCAAATTCTTTCACTTGTTTTCTGAGCCAATTAAAGCTCTTTTTAAAATTAATCACGTTACTGAAAAGCTAGGCATCAGTTTTAAAAAGAAATGAAACATCCTTCATTATAAGATAAAAAATTCAGCGTAAAAGAAAAATGTTTCATTTTTCTTCATATCTTCAAACTTCAAACGATTTTATTTCCTACTGTATTCATAATATCAAAAAGTTTTTGGAATTACAATTATTCTATCTGTCTAGCGTAACGTTAACTAAATTGAACACAATTACATTATCACATATTTTTGCATTTATTAATGAAACTGTTGACGAAATTGGCTGAAATCAAACTATATATCCAAAAAGAAAGCGCATAGTATGCTCCATGGAGCAAACAATATCGATTTCCGCACTTTCATTTAAATTTACTTTTTTCATGATGTTAAAATAAAATTTTATTACCAATTTTTCAACCACTTACTTTATTCTTCATTTAAACTTTTTTTTATATTTATGGATTCTGGAAGTCAATATGCTACTAGAAAGACTAATTTTTATTAATCGTTGAAATTTATGTAAAGATTTTCATAAACTATTGCTATCCAGACTCTATGATTTTGAAATAAAGATTCACAAATAAAAGAGCAAATGAGAGGAAAATAATTAAAATAAGAGAATTTCTACCTGTTTTTTATATTAATTAAAAGCATATATTTTTTAAAACTCATACTCATTTTTATAGATACACTTTAAATACAGATTAAATAATATTAAACATAAAATATTTGGGGAATTAATTGAATTTTATCATGAAAATAAATACATTATCATGCTTGAAAAATTCTCAAAAGTTTTTTTATTTGAATTTCTGAAACTTTAATAATTCCGAAAGCTTTAAACTTAATTTTTTGTTATTTGAAAATTATGGTGGATTATTTTTTTAAAATATTGATAGTTCTTTTTACAAAATTACATATTTATTAGAATGAAAAAATTGATTATTATCATAAATTATTTTTATCTTATCGCATATGAAGTGATCAATGAGAAACCATTGTGGAAAAATTGTCGAGAAATCTCCACATTTTTACGAATCTTCCTGTTTCAGATTTCGTAAGATTTTACTATTTTTAATTTCTCAAAACTTTTGAAAAATGATCACAAATTAAAAATATTTAATTTGCACCAAAAATATGAACGAATAATAGCATATATTTTCTAATAGGATAAAGAAAAAAATTAAGAATCATACAAGAACAGAAGAGTTTGTTAAAAGAATGCGATATAAATATATTCACACACAATCCCTGGCCATTGTAAGTAAATATTTGTTAATATTCTACCTACGATTTCTTTTTGTTTCTTGGCATTTTTCTGCAGAATAAACGATTGCAAGATAAGTATAATCTTCAGAGAAAACAAAAATATTTACTCTCTCTTAGCATTTAAAAGAAACTCTACTTCTGACCTTTTAACTTAATGTTTGCAAAAAATATTTAAAGGGAAAAAACGTCTTTTATAATCCCAGATTTAAAAAAAAGAATAATGGTTATTTCAGTATTTTATATACATTGCTAGATTCAATTTTAAAACAACAAGGGATTTATCTTTCTTGAAAGCTGGCCTAAGATTGCTTTGTTACATAAATAATAATTAAAATTATTTCTATTGAGTTGTAAAAAATTTGTAAATGTTTTATTGTATTCAGATTTATAATAAAATTTAAAATTTATTTCAATTCCGTTAAAAGTTTTTTTAATCAATTGATATAGAATTTGATTCCAACCTTTCCTTTGAGGCCGCGGTAGCCCGGAGTTTAGGTCACGGCTTCGGAGCAAGAGGGTTGCAAGTTCGAGGATCAATTCCCCTAAAGAACCGTCTTGTAAGCGTATCTGGTGCCCGTTGAATCCGTTGAGGCCAAACGTCCTCCTGCTGGTGCGGTGCGGAAATTTGGAGAGGGGAGTGCCAGCTGAAGTGTCGTCCTCGTCATCTCGTCAAAACTATGAGGTCCATCCCAAAATAACAATAGTGTTGCTTCAAAAATAGGACGTTAATATGACTAATAAACTCAACTCAAAAATTACCTCCCTCATTTTTAAAGGGTACAAATGAAAACCAAATTGTGACATCGTCATTCTAAATACCTCGAATACAGGTAAAAAGAAAATGGTATCAAAAATATTTTATATGCCTTACTATTTCGTTGATCTTAAAATTAATAAAATTCTTCTTCAAAAAAAATCAATATCACTTTAACTTGTATCACTTTAAATTTCGTTTCGAATAATACAAAACAATTTTGTGAATGCATTTCATTTCTTCTAGCATTTTTAATTTTAAAAAAATGTTATTTTCATATTTCAATTTAAAATGCATTACGTCAATGCGAAATAAAACTTGAGAATGTTTAGAAAAAAAATTATATGTTATATCGGCACACAGATTTTGGATAGAATAAAGAAAATCCAAAAACCGGGATATGTCACCGGAAGTCTGAAGCAAAGTAGTGCACTAAATCAATTTCAAGTTTTTCTTGAAAACTTAAAAGTAGGAGATACTCTAAAAGCAGGGTGATATCCGAGATATGTCGAAGGGTGTCAGGCTAAATCCAGCCAACATTCAAGGCTCAAGCCTCCTTCAAGTGTTCTCTTTAAGCATTTTCTGAAAGAGGCGATGACAATGCGTGGCTTCCTTATCTTCATTGACTTCAAACTTTGAAAGACGTAGGCTTTCTACACATTCAAATAAAGGCTCAAGTGATAGGATTTTGGAATATGTGTGCCAGGAAAGAGGCTTAGCAATTAATGTTCTAAAGATTCGTGTGATCATAGAACAGAATATGACAAAATTGGGTAAAAAAATAAATAAGCGACAGCAACAAAAAACAAATAAATGACAAAACGGTATATATTTTTCAGAAAGGATTAAGCTTACCTAGATTTTTAAGATCTCTTAATTGTAGAAGATTGCTAGAAAATATTAAAATTTCAGAGACGATTTTTATTATGTAGAAATTTTTAATTCAAATTGTAAATATTCACTTTTGTAAACTAGTTATAAATATTCCCTTTTTAAACTGTTTTACTTAAATTATCTAGTACCATGTTTTAAAATTAAAAATACTGAGTTGGTTTTTCAATAGTTTTACCGTAGATAGGTGAAATTTGATGTTCAGATAAAATTTTAAGCACTTATTCTTGATGATGATTTAATATTTTAGTGTTTTAAAATGTAGGAGATGAAGTTAAAAAGTCGGCATTTTTCGAAATAACGGCATTTTTTATTTTATTTATGATACAGGAAATAAAATATAATTTCAAAAATTTTCAACTTCCAACTTCTTTTTAATTACGACATATGAATTTTTTTACCGATTATTTTAATAAAACCTTTATAATTTTGTTTTAAAAAAAGCCTATTTCTTTAGGAACTTACGCTGATTTTTATCTTTGTATTTACCTAATGATATTTCACATCCGTAGATACTATTTTCTCAGATATGAAATATGATAAAAATTTCTTACCAGAAACCTTATAAATTGAAATGCAAACCATACTCTCAGTTAAAATTTGGTGTGATGATTTCTCAATATGTTCCGCAGCTCCGAAATTAGAGAATAAGTTGTCTATTGCTTTACAAACAATTGATATCTGTTTTAATGCCTCATAATGTGAAAAATAAATGGAAGATTTTGTGTAGTTTATTAGTTAAACAAAGTTTAAATAATATTTTGAAAATCAGAGGTTTACATTCTTTTGAAAATAAAAAATAAATCATTCATGTATTCAGAATATATGGAAAGAAAGAAATAACTGGTAAATACATTTATTACCAGGCAATTTGAAAATTCATGAAGAATAAATCGATGTTTGCTTTCGCTTATAAAACGTATAAAAATACGTCCGTGTCCAAGAAATAACGATTAATCGTTGATTCTTTAAAACGCAATCTGTCCAGACTACCGAGATCGAATATTTTTGATAAAAATGGTAAGAGAAGAATATTTTTCCAGTTTTTTTTTCCTGAGTTTTAAAAATTAAATATTTTTCATGATAGCAGAGAATCTCTTATAAATGTGGAAAGCCATCAGTGTCAATTATTAAATCAGATAATTTGAAATCAATATTAAAATTTTTTTTAAATAATTGAAATACTTTCTATTTTTTTTTAATTTGATATGTTTCAAACATGTGAAAAAAGATATTTAGAATTTATTTTTTATTCACTTCTACATAAGAAGAGAAAATAATATTTAATGATCATTGAATTCAAATTCGAAAATAACTTAGAATTAATTCCATTCCTGTATTTTTGGTATTGAAAAAGCAAATTTAAATTTTCAAAAATAAAATTGATAGTACCTGTCAGGGTCACTAAATTTTAAATTTATGTTTATTTAAATTCATTCTTTAATTTGTTTTTATATATTTCCTGTATGGCAACCAAAAATATAAAAGTAGTTTCTTTGGTTTTTTTTGTTGATTGGCAACGGGGAAAAAAAAGAGAGAGGAGAAAAAAGATGGCGATGTGATTGTTTAGAATTGTGTGTGATTTAAAAAGGAAAGTTTTGATGTGGAAAGTTGTGAGTTGAAAGAAATGTTTAATAAAGAAGATTATTTTTTTAAAGCTTGAACTTTATTTGCCTATACTTAAGCCACGACATAAATGTGCGGAGAAATAACCCAATGGATTTCGAAACGAATTTGAAGAAGTGAGCTTTGAAAGGATTTTGAGAATTTGAAGAATTCCAAGATTTCTAATATTTTGACTCTGGTGAAGAGTAAGCTATTTTTATTATTACCAGCGGGTGACCGAGCTCCGCTCGGAGAAAACAGGTATCGAAGCTAACTCGAAGATTTAAATTTTCAATTGTGATTTATCAAAACAATACATGCCATAAGAAAATTTGTGAAACCATTGGTGAAAAGATAACCGGTTAAAGTGCACCATTGTAAACTATTCTAAACAAAGTTAGAGTTTGGAAAGGGAACTGTTCTATACAAAGGTAAAGTAAAGGTAAAGATTGAAGTGTGTTGAAGTTCAATATTTTTGACAAATTTAGTTATTAAAACCAAACATATATACATACATAAGAAACATATTATAAACCTATAACAGCATAAACATAAAACTTTATTAGTTCGCCATATTGGTTATAGATGGCAGCACGTTACCGCTTGAAAATGTAAGTAGCCATTATGGCGAACTAATAAAGTTTGAAAATATCCTATCTGTAACTCCGAACTGCTGGACCGTAGCGCTTCAAAACCGGCGCCAATCGATTCCTCGTGGCCAAAAACCCCAGACCCCCAAGTTTACCGGAGTTTATTAATTCTGGGGCGATTTTCGACTTGGCAACCATTCCTCGTATTATAGTATTAGATAGAGGTTGTTGAAAGAAAGTATATAATTTATAATATTTATTGAAGTTTATTTAGAAGAGTTGGTTTAGAAATGGCGTTTTTAAGAAGATCAAAGAAGGTAGATTTGCAGTGCTTGGCGGAGGAATTAGGAGAAACTATTACGAAAGATATGAAAGTTGTTGATTTAAAAAAGATAATACTAGGAAGTACGGAGTATGAGGAGGAGTTTGTGAAAGAATTATTAGAAAGAATAGTTAATGAAAGAGAGGAAGGAATTAAGCGTCAAAATGAGTTTGAATTAGAAAGGAAGAGACAAGAAAATGAGTTTGAATTAGAAAAGAAGAGACAAGAAAATGAGTTTTTATTAGAAAAGTTGAAGATAGAGGCATCGTTTGTGAAGAGTGGTGTTGGAAGAGAAATGAGTTCTCAAAATGAAAGGATGCAAGAACAAGTTGGATTGCAAAGGTTAATGCATAACTTTGATCCCAAAAAAGGTGATATAAGTTTTAATCTAATATTATTTGAAAGACAAGCAGGAAGAGTGCATATTAAAAAGGAAAATCGGGTAACTAATCTAATTGGACTATTGCCGTTGGAAATGGCGAATTTAATTGCCCGGGAACCTGAAGAAAAGGCAAACGATTATGAGCACGTGAAGAGTATATTATTGAAAAGATTTATATTGAGCCCGGAAGCATTTAAAATAAAATTTAAAAGTCATTGTAAATCGTCTGAAAATACTTGGCGAGATTTTGGGTTTGAGTTGGCGAATTATTTCAACGAGTGGATTATGGGATTAAAAATTAATGATTTTGAAAGTCTGAAACAACTTGTTATTGTGGAACAGATGAAGGAACAGGTATCGAGAGATATTCAACAACATTTTATTGATTATTGGAGTAAAATTATTACAGTTGATGCTCTTTCTGAGAAGTTAGATGAATATGAAAATGCAAGGCAATATAATAAAGCCTCTTTGTATTCATCGAATAGAAATTTCCGTCAAGAAAAACAAAGCTATTTTAATAAAAGAAATCATATCTTTGGTGAAGAATATAGACAAGAGTCGAGTAATCACAGGAGATTCGATAAGCGAAATTCTTTCAAAAACCCAGTTACGTGCTTCAACTGTGGGCGAGCAGGACATTTGGCCAGATTTTGTCGGGATAAGAAAGAAGGGAGAGGAAGGACTGAGGTTAAAGTGGCTGAAATCAAAGTTCTTGAAGAAAAAGAGAGCGAAAGCAAAGTAGTTACTGCGAGATTCAACGGTGAGGTTGTAATGGAAAATCAGAAAGGGGTTGCTGTTCAGCCAAAGATGTCTGATCTTAAAATAGTAAAAATTTCATATGGGGGAACTGAGTACGAAACTATTGTAGATTCAGGAGCACAAATAAGTGTGTTTAGAAGCAGTGTGGTGGGTAAAGAAGTAGATTCTAAAGGATACATAATGCTGCAACCTGCGTTTGGTACGTGTTTAAAGGCTAAACTAAAAGAAGTGGAAATTGGATTAGTGACGAATTCGTATATTACACCTGTAATTAAGACGATAGTGGCAACTCTGGATGGACTAAATGCTGACATATTATTGGATGTGGAAACGTATGAAGCATTGAAGGAACAAAAGAGAATGTACAATCCAACTGTCACAGTTGCTGTGAACTTAAGATCAAATGCTCAAAATGAAGCAGTGAATGTGAGTGTGAATAATGAAATGGAAGAAGGGGAGCCGATAATATGGAAGTATGATGCTGAAGAGAATAACAGAAATAAATCGGAGATCTTTAAGAATCAACAAAGGAGGTGCAATACTCTTCAAGAAGCATGGAGAATGGCTAAGCAAAACAAAGGAGGATATGTGTTGGAGGATAATATGCTATACCATGAAGAGATTATGTGTGGAAATAAGGTAAGACAGCTAGTGATTCCTGAAATTAGAAAAAACAAGATACTAGAAATTGCACATGAATCAGTATTTGGAGCACATTTAGGAGCTCGGAAAACAATTCAGGGGATCAAATTCTCATTCTATTGGCCAGGTATGAGCAAGGAGATTAGAGCATATTGTAGTTACTGTCATGGTTTTCAATGCAGAAAAGTAAATCGTTCAGTTGATAAGATTCCAATAACACCTGTATGTCGTCCCGAACTACCATTCCAAGTGGTAAATGTAGATCTAATAGGTCCTGTAGAACCAATATCATCACAGGGACATAAGTATATTCTGTGTTTGATGGATCAACATTCTAGATGGCCAGAAGCAGTCCCTCTAAAATCCACGCTTTTCAACACCGTACCATCCGGAAGGAAATGGTTTAATTGAGAGATGGAATCAAACTTTTAAGAATATGCTGCATCACACTATCAGAGAGGAAGGAAGAAGTTGGCATAGACAAATACCATTTTTACTATGGGCTTATAGAGAAGTTCCAAATGCAACGACAGGTGTTCCACCTTTTCTGCTGATGTATGGAAGAGAACCAAAAGGTCCGCTGTCGATATTAAAATCAGCTTGGACTGGAGAAATATTATTACCTCTAAACCTGAAAGGATCAGTAGAGAATTATTTGAAGGAGTTAAGAGGAAAGTTAGAGGTAGCAACAAGAAAAGCAAAATTGACAAGTGAGGTACAACAAAGTATGCTGAATATTACAATATTAGAAAGAAACCTCGAGAATTTATACCAGGAGATCAAGTGCTTGTATTAATACCGGACTCAACCAATAAACTTTATGCTAGATGGATAGGTCCTGTTGAAGTTGTGAGGAGAGTAAAACCAAATTCCTACTATTTGAGGATGCCTGAAGGGAATTTAAGATTGCTCCATGTAAACAAGATGAGGGAATACAAAGCAAGAATTCAGACTGTTGGAGTTGTTTATGATATTGATGAGGAATTCGGTGAGATATACGAAACACCAAAACTTTCAATAGCTGAGAGAAATGATGAAGCATTAGAAAGAGTGAATGTTGAATACCTAACCGAGACACAACAAAAGCAGTTGAAGGATTTACTATATCGATACAAAACGTTGTTTTCTGGAAGAATTAAACGAGCTAAATCTGGGGAGCATCTGATAAAGTTAAAAGCTGGAGAGGAAACCATGAAACCCAAAACTTATAAGATACCGGAGAATTTGAAAAGAGAAGTGGATGCACAAATAGATGAATTATTAGAGTTAGGATTAATTGAACATGTAGTAAGTGAAATAGCACACCCAGTAGTATGTGTTCATAAGAAAGATGGAACCATAAGGTTATGCATAGATTTCAGAAGTTTAAATGCACTGACAGTACCTGATGCATATCCGATGCAGAATATGATGGAGTTGAATTTCTTAGTAGGGAAGAAAAATTTTATAACGGTGCTAGATATGTTGAAGGGATATTGGGCTATACCAATGGAAGAAAGCAGCAAACATTTAACAGCTTTCCGAACTCACCGAGGTCAGTATCAATGGAATGTATTACCATTTGGATTAAGGAACGCTGCTGCAACTTATCAAAGAGCCATGTCTAAAATGGTCCAACCTATATCTGACTTTGCTTGTGCTTACATTGATGATTTAGCAGTATTTTCTGATACGTGGGAGGAGCATATGGAACATTTCGAAGAAGTTTTCAAAAGATTGGAGTATTTTAATTTCTCAGTAAATTTGGACAAGTGTGATTTTTCAAGACAGAAAGTTAAATACTTGGGACATGTAGTTGGTTCAGGTAGGCACGCACCTGATGAAGAAAGAATAAAGGCGATTCAAAATTAAAATCTCCCAAGACAAAGAAAGAACTGAGGAGTGCATTAGGATTATGCAATTTTTACCGGCAATATATTCCAAACTTTGCAAAAACTGCTTTACCATTAACAGAACTTACTAAGAAGAAAGTGCCGAATGAAATTCCATGGAGTAAAGAGGCTGAAAAAGCATTCAACGAGTTGAAGGCCGCATTGTGTGGAATTACAGAATTAAAAGTTCCTGATATAGAGAAATCATACTACTTGCACACGGATGCCTCGCAGATAGCAGTGGGGTGTTGTCTAGGCCAAATGGATGAAGGAAACAATGTACATCCAATAGCTTTTGGAAGCCAGAAACTGAGTCCAACACAACAGAAGTGGTCTACAATCGAGCGAGGAGCGTATGCTATTATTTGGGCTTTGAAGAGATTTGAAACTTTACTTTGTGGAGCTAAGATCTTCTTGCTAACCGATCATAATCCTCTAGTGTTTCTTACGAGTGCTGTGCCCCAATGTCCAAGATTGCAGAGATGGGCGTTAGCCATTCAACGCCATGACATCGTGGCAAGTCACATAAAAGGGTCAAAACTAAGCAATGCAGATACGCTATCTCGACTGTAAAAAGAAGAAGACGAATTAGAACTTTATAGAGAATTTAAGAATTTTTGGAACTTTAAAATTATTTATTAGTAGGGAAAGTAGGATAAGCGTAAATGATGTGACCCTTATTATTTTTTTGCCATATTAAATCTTTGGATTTAATATGAATCTGGGGGAAAGGTCTCAGGGTCACTAAATTTTAAATTTATGTTTATTTAAATTTATTCTTTAATTTGTTTTTATATATTTCCTGTATGGCAACCAAAAATATAAAAGTAGTTTCTTTGGTTTTTTTTTGTGGATTGGCAACGGGGAAAAAAAAGAGAGAGGAGAAAAAAGATGGCGATGTGATTGTTTAGAATTGTGTGTGATTTAAAAAGGAAAGTTTTGATGTGGAAAGTTGTGAGTTGAAAGAAATGTTTAATAAAGAAGATTTTTTTTTAAAGCTTGAACTTTATTTGCCTACACGTAAGCCACGACATTACCGTTCAGGAGATTTTTTCGAAAATTGTTATGATATTTATTTCAATATTTTTTACATTAATTACATCAAAAACACTTATAAAATACACGTTAAAGGTAAAATGTTTCGGAAAGCGGAGATTCAGAATTTTTTTCTCATTTGTTTAAATAGGTCTATAGAGAGAGAGCCTTCTAATCCAAAATTTTATCACATTATTTTTTGAAACTCTTCTAAATAAAAGAAACATTAGTTCAATCAAGCAATATGTATTTTTATCTATTCTTTAAATATTCTTGCTCGACAAATAAACATATAAAAAGATCTATATTTTTTGCATTATCCATAAAATAACTAAGCCAATTTAAAATCTTTTTAAATGGATATATTTTTTATTCAGCAGTGCTATAACTACAAAACACTTAAAGAAATTATTATTCGAAAAAGAAACATGTGTATGTTACATATCGAAAAAGTATCATATATTATAATGCATGGTTTTTTTCCTAATTTTTCTTTCCAAAATTCGATATTTTAAGAATAATTATTCAAAAATAAAAATGTTATTATTCGAATGATTAAATTAATGTAAGTTACCAAAGAATTAAATTCGAAATAAGGTTTAAACTGGTTTTATAAATAAAACTGTTCTGAATTATTGAATATTGAAAAAATTAGTATAATATATGCTTCGAAAATTGTCTTTTTAATGCAATATCTTCTATAATTATAAGTAAATCAATTTTTTTCATATAATTATTCTTGGTTATAAAAAATAGTATTATCAGAATGGTTAAAATATTTAAAATAATGAATTGAAAGGAATGACTAAACGCAAGAAACTATTTTAAGAATTTTCTTTTTAGTGAGCAAAAAAAAAACACGTGATATAAAAAATAATTTTTTGTTTGCTTTTGTTTATAAAATTTGTTTAAAATTATTTTTCTTGTTTCACCGAATTTTATATTCATAAATTCTTAATATTCTTGAAAGTTTATAAAAGTGTCTTAATACTAGTTAATTTCCTTCGCTATTTTTTCTGCAGCAATGAATTTAAATATATTGTGTGAATAGTTCAAAGAAGGAGGAATTTTATGTATTGAATTTATAAAAGTGCATTTCATAAAAAATACACTAATAAAAATTTAAAGTAAATGCAATAAAAGGGAATATTAATTAAATAATATTTAATTTCTACATTTAAATTTAATGACAATTCTGTTTGTAAATTTCCGTTAAATTTTTTGAAACTTTATATTATGTAACATCGCAAAAAAAAGCGTCAACCATTGAAATGAGTTTTAAAAAATGTGTTTTATTTTGAAAAGTAAAGTGTGTGTAATATGATATTTGAACTGATTTTGAATATGTAAATAATTATATATAAATATTTTTTATTATTTTTAATTCATTTGGAGCTCTTGAGTTAATTTTGAATTTATATTTATTCATGATTTTTCGTCGTTATTTTTAATCAATATTACTGCTTTCTCCATTTTAATTTATGCATAAATTATTCAAATACATTTAGGTGTATAAAAAAATGAAATTAATCAATTAATATGTCAGTCTCTCTTTTCAAAAAATTCGCAATACACTCCAAATTTCTGTACCTGGCTATTCCTCGTCTGTTATATATTTAAATCTCATCTACACTTTTTTGCAACATTTCTGTGAACATGCAGTATTTTAAGATAAATGGAATCTCATAAACGATTAATAAATAATTAAATAGATATTAATTCCCTAATTGTGGCGATGAATTTTGAATCAATTTTATGTATAATCTTCGTTTGCTATATCTTTAAAACTTTTGTATAGTTTTTTGCAGTATTTCTATGAACATGCATTATCTTAAGATAATTGAAATCTCAAAAACAATTAATAAATAATTATAATGGATAGTTTCCTCCCTACATTGTTTTTCATTATAAGGAAGGAGAAAATGAAGAAAATAAAAAAAATATATAACCCACACAAAAAAAGGAATTCATAAAAACTTCCTTTAATTCAAATTATTTATCTATCGAAAAAACCTCTTGAACCTGAATTAGTCTTGCTTCTTCAATTTCATCACCACCCAAACCTTGAGAAGGTCATTTCTTTTATTCTAGTGGGGGTGTCGTGAATCCACTACGCTTAGCGATCATTTCTCCTCCTTTTGAGTAAATTGTCTACAGCAAATACGAGTACTGCATTCCATGATTGCCTTATTCTTGTTTCTCGTTTGCTAACCTCATTATTTTGCTTCTTTTGTTTCTCTTTCTCAACAATGCGAACCACAGACTGCATTGTGGATTCCTCCACGAAATTAGATAAAGGTTTGCTAGATTCAATGAAATTCTTTTTTTAATTTTCTTACTATTATTTGTTTTTTGATTTCTTTTACTCTATTAAATGTCCTTTCACCTTTTTTATTTTATTTATAGTCTTCTGATGGCTTTTATTTTCTTTTTCTTCTTACTTCTATCTGGTGTTATTTTAATGTACACATAAAGTGTGTTCAAATAAGAGGGTACGAAATGATACTGTGGATATAATCTTTAATTTTTATCCAAAAGTTTTCATTTACATGTAATAACCAGAGCTTTAGCAGAACTAACTTGCTAATTCGGGAGGCGAAGGATTCTTCTTAGTTCCTAGAATTTCCGTGACCCTAGAAGGAGATACTTTTCCATTACATCCTACAGCTCGTCGGCCGAGTTTGAAATACTTCATTTTGAGATATTTTCAGAGGAAAAAAAAACCGGATAATTGTCGCAGGACGTTATATCCGGGCTGTAGTCCCCCCACAGAAAGCATCTCGAAATGAGGATCAGATGCTTTTGGCATACTGGTTAGTTGTCACCACCCTTATGAGTACATTGAAAGATGGAGATCTAGATCATCCCATCTATGACTGGACCTACTTCCTTAAGGAAGGCTTGTACCTTTGTCGGTGATTATCATTTTTACTCGACAACAGTTCTCGCCAGTGCAATTGTTGTGGTGGTGCGGTAATTGAACATTTATTATTTGGGTTCCTTCGAGGGAGGCAATTATATGACTATACCAGAGCAGTACAGTGGGTGCTCAATTCCAGTTTAAATTCTATCATCCCGATTTTTGTAACCTTGGAAAAGTGGGAACGAACGTTATCGAAAGTGATCCTTCAGAACAGCAGGGCCGTATGCACTTGATGGGCTTGTGTAGGTTAAGAAATCTCCAATTATAAAAGTCAGTGTTAATGATTTGTCCTTGTTCAAGGAATTCGTCTGTAAAAAATAGAAATAAAAAATAAAGGAGTATAAATATCCTTTAAGCCATCCCCAAGCAAATTACATTAAATTCAACCACATTTATATGCCCATAATTAATTGTTTTATTACCTTTTATTAGAAATTTTATATTCAGAAACCATGAAAGTATTACTATTATATTTGATAGCAAGATGCTTTTAATATAAATAATAAATTCATATTAAAATTTATTACTACTATGAAAATGTAATGTGTAGGCTTTTCATTCTGAGAAGGTGGGAGATACAATTTTTTTTTGTTTGAATAATAATAATATAAATGTTTATATTAAAAAAACTAATTATATTGATCTATCATTTAAACCAAGAATTCATTGCCTTGATTTCTTAATTTTTTTAATAATAAATCATTTTTGTTTATTAAGATGATTTTTCTGAATTATCCGATTATCTTTAAATAAATCTTTATCCAAAAGCTAATTCAATGAATAATTGTTGAGGAAAAAATTTTCCTTTAAAGAATTAATATAAGGATTTCAATTATCAATTGTTTATCATCAGTTAGTCTGATCTAGCTTGAGCATTTACTTAATTTTCATTAGCGTACAGTACCTAAATTTGAATCTAATAGATAAAATTCCGGTATCATTATTTTGTTTCTTAGCCTTTTCGAAAGCCAATTTACATTTCAAAATCTGGAGAAGCATTTGAATGATACATATTTAGTAACAAAACAACTCTATGTGATTTGAAATATTTTTTATGAATTCTAGAATCAAAAATAGCAATAGCAATGAGTTATATAGATCATTACTTTCATATTTAAAGTTGAAAAATTTTCATCTGATTTCAACACTAATTTTATGAGTGGTGTTTTTTTAGTTTTCATTACAGGATCTTTAATGTTTCTATAATCACCACAGTTTCAGAAGATATAAGCATTTTATAGAAATTAAATGTTTACATATATTGATCATTTGAGTTTAAAAGCAGGATGTGACTATTACAATGAACTGCTATCGGAC
Organism: Argiope trifasciata; assembly: GCA_026543055.1. Classification (NCBI taxonomy): domain Eukaryota; kingdom Metazoa; phylum Arthropoda; class Arachnida; order Araneae; family Araneidae; genus Argiope; species Argiope trifasciata. Next base: position 56,255 of record JAPMOQ010020268.1, on the reverse strand, counting down.
CAAATATCATTTATTCTTAATGTTAAAAAAAAATACTCTTCTTGTCTTCTGCAAACAGCTCGCTTAGGCTGCATTATTTTAATAAAATAAATATATAGATAACAAAAATCTTTCCAGAAGTTTCAATTAAATATGCAATTCTATACGAAAAATAAGAGACGCTCACTTGGCTTGGAACGCTGACAGACTATTAGCGAGATTGTAAAGTGCCACAAGTCTCAGCATAACAACTTATCTATATATCTATATCTATCTATCTATATATATATATATATATCATAAATTATTACTATAATACTATAATAGTAAAAGGTTTTTCATATTCACAAAGGAATACTACTTTGAATATGGAATTACCGTGAAATTAAAAGATCATAAATACCAGTAAAGTTTATTTTATCACATAAAGCCTTAAACGGTACAGTTTTAAATTTTTATATAAATCATCCGTCTTCAGTATATGGCATATTGCTGTAAAAAGCACCATGCTTGGCATATCCAGGCATAACACTATTTTGAGTATCGAATAAAAAGCGATAGCTTAGAATTAAAGGCGATAACGTATATATTATCACCGTACACATTCAGCAGAGTAGTTTTAACAAATAAAGAAATTTGTGAAGAAACTGCTATTCAGGTTCATGTCTGTAAAAATAATGTAAAACTCATTTTGAATAAAAGCGAAAGAAAAGACATTTATTACGAGACCTTTTCATGCACAGTTAGACACACCTCGAGCAAACAAAATTGTTTGGGTACGGAAAGAGTTCCCGGAGAAGTCGGCGCCGGACAATAAAAACCGAGCGTGTGTGATAAAAGGCCGGAAACACAAAGGGAGGTGGTATTCCCCTTTCGGTCTGATTCCAGATGTCTCATAAAACCCTTTGCTGTTGATTGGCAGTTCCCTTTAGATGAACTTTATTAACTTTTGTGATCGTGATTCTGTCTAGAGGAGGTACTTCCAAAAGTTTCCAGTAACAGATTTCACCAATAGTGTTTTATGAAGCAAGTAAAATGTGTTACTTTTATAAAAGCGGACTGTTATACCTTAGAGCTTCTAACTATTGAACTTTTAATAATTTTTCAGTGATTTCTCAAAACAAGTAATATTATAATTTCATATTCTTGAATTTAAATCAAGCCTGTTGAGGGATAAAAAATTACAAATTATATCAGAATCAAAATTAAAATTTATTTCGGGATAAAACTTCAAAAAGTTAACAAAAATACAAGGCAAATGAAATAAAATCTATTTATGAAACAAACCTAAATTAAAATAATTTAGGAAACGAAGCAAAACTAAAAATTATTTCGAATTCGAGCAAACTATCATTATATTTAACAAGAGCTAATTTAGCCATAACTAAAATACACACGGATATAAATAAGCCAAGTAAAAAGGAATACAATAAAATCAAAATTACAACAAACAGCAAAAGAATCCGGTCTGAAGACTTTTTAGCTTTTAACAAAGTCGCATATGGGATATCTTTGTTAAGCAAATAGACCATCAAAAATGTTTTAAAAAGTTATGATATCTTGATAATAGAAATTTAAAAAAATGTGAAAAAAACCGATATGAAGTCAAATTGAATTGGTTTGATTCCAAATTTAATAAGCATATAAAGCTTGGATATTAAATCTGTGTATCAAATTTTATTGATCAAGATTTCTTCGGTTTACAGTCATCATGTTAATTTATAACATATTATTAACTTAATATCTGGATCGGCAGTCTTCTTCTGAATGGCTTTTGGTCAAAATTTGATAGAAATATATGGACATAGTGAACAAATATTTAATTTGCATATCGTATATTAAAGCTCATTCGTCTAGCCCAACTTACTTGTCAGGTTTAGTTCTCAAAAGGCACGCATAACTCAAAAATTATATTGAGCTGTAAGCAGTCTAAAACATAGTTTCTAGAAATCTAGTATCTAGAAACATTTTTATGTTTCTAGATAGAAAACAAAATTACTTAAGAGCCATCATAAAAGAAAATGTACAGTTTACATGAAATTAAAAAATAAGAATACATAAAAAAAATTATTTGATATACCAACATTTAATTATAAACTATAAAATTTGACTGATTGTAATAAATTATAAATTCACTTTGAGAAGAAAACATGTATTAATTTCAAATTAGGAACTCACAAAATTTCAGTTTCTTAATAAGTAAAAATGATTTTGAAAAATCATGATAAAATGCTTAAATATTAATAAAATGAATGATAAAATGCTTAA
>JAPMOQ010020268.1:12936-53998 GCA_026543055.1 Argiope trifasciata | reverse complement strand
ATGATAAAATGCTTAAATATTAATAAAATGAATGATAAAATGCTTAAATATTAAAAATGATAACACAGTACCAGTTGTAACAGTTAAAAATTTGCAATTATAAAAAAGATTTGAAATTCTTAAAAGAGAAATGTATATATGGCATATGAATTCTAAATAAAATAAGAAGTCCAAATTCTGCTGTGAAAGCAAAAAGATCTATTCACTTAAAAATATATAAAGATATATTAAGAAAATATTGCACGATACATTAAAGATTTTGAAAATTCATCACAGCTTTTATTCATTGAATCGAGCAAAACAACAAACCTTAAAAAATTTATAATGCCTAAAACGGATCAATTCATGCACAGAAGCACGAAAATTGAAACGAAATTAAACAATTTAATATCGAAGTTGAACAAATTTAAATATTTAAAAAACCACAGCTATTTAATTAAAAATATGTGTACGTATTGTGCAGAAATAAAAAAAAAAAAAACCTTCTACATTTGAGTTAAACCGGAAGAAACCTTTTATCATAGATTCATCAGTAAAAAAAGTATGGCTTTTAAATAACTGACAAAATAAAATAAAAATTGTACGAATTTTTCAGCGTAGTAAAATAAATTATTCTCGAAAAATTATCTATGATGTTGATGGAAAATGTATAAAATTAAAGAAAAAAATGCGCCGAAATGAATTTTAATTTATTCTTGTTAAAGTTTTGAATTTTCAAATGGTATAGATAATTTTTGAGGAACAAAAAAGGAGGTTAATGGTGTAATAATAGAAAATCTCCTAATATTTGCACAATGTTTAGTTAACTCATTTAATTTATTTTCAATCATTTTTTGATAAAATGTTACCGATCACATTCTTATTAATTTAACTAAAGCATTTGCAATAATTCATTAAATTGAATAAAAAATGGAAATTTTTGTAACCTTTTATCATACATACAAATAATCCATTTTTCATACCAGGTAAATTTTAAAATACTTAGTCCATGTAATTCCTTTTAACCCTGCACAGGTCGCGCGGATTACAGTAAGACTTTAAGTGAGTTTGATGTTTAATAAATAATTACGAAGAAGTGCCTTGTTATGTTTAAAGTTGATTAAAGAATGTTGATTAATTATTTTGGAGTTTTATTTTGATTTGAAAATGGACTACAATTGTAATCCGCGCGACCTTTTACATGACTTTATAGAGCGCGACCGGTGCAGGGTTAAGAAGCATAATATTTGGGGGGATAAATAAATGCGTGCCGTTAATATCAATTATGCTGTGAAGAAAGAGTTGAATACATATTCCAGTTTTCACAAACATTGTTACTTCTACAAATTTTCAAAATGGTAATATCTATATAAATAGATGTTACATTCGAAAATGCACATTATAATAAAAAAACGTTATTATCTCAATTAACATTCAGTTGAAATATTATTTTAAGGAGCAAAAAAATTATAATGTTAGACAAAGTCAAAAAAGTAAGAACTGTAATATTACAATTCATGTCCTCCAGAGCATATATTTCTTTTATGTCACAGCTGCCACCATGTCATCTGGTCTCAATTCAATCTACTGAATATCTCTAGACAACAGAAGAAGATACTGGGTTATGTAGATTTCCCTTTCTAATGTAAGACTCTGTCATTGCTGACATTGTCTATCAATGCTTTAAAAAAGACACTGCGGTTTGAATTCAGAGTCTTCCTTTCTAACTTTTTGACTTCAATATTTGTTTCATATAAAAAAATATAGGGACGAAATGGTGAAGTATTATTAGTTGAACAGACATTTCTTAAATGCATTATTTGGTACCATCCAAACCACCAGCTACAACATGGCTCGTTTACTCTCCAAACTCTATGTGACTATATTCTATATGGTATTGTTAAATTTCGAGAAATACTAATCCATATCCAAATTCGTTACGTAATGGTTTAAGCAAAAATTGTGAAGAAAATTATCGATTTTTTTTATCATTTTATGCTTCTTACTGCAGTTTTTGAGTCAAAAACACAGACTTTTATACTAAGCATGTTTCATTTCTTAATCATTCAAAAGTTTTTGCATAATGATATGTGAAAGATAAAGAGTCAGATTCTGTAGCGCTTAAAAACTAAGTGAGGTAAGGTGAGATAATAGGGTAATTGGAAAACCTTATCTATAGTATAAACTGGTGAAAATGAATGCAAATTTGTAATATGCAGAGAAAGGAAAATTCGACTTTTTTCAATAACACTACGCGAGATTCTAACTACAATTTTTAAGTCAAATAACTTAATTTTATCCCATGTTTCATTTCTTAATTATCTAAAAGGATTTGCACAATATTATGTGAAAGATAATTTAAAGCATTGAGGTAAGTTGAGACAATAAAGTAATTGGGAAACGTTTTTTGTAATTATAATTAGTGTAAAGGAATTTAAATGTATAACATACTGAGGTTTTTCCGAAATATTGACATTCTTAAGGATATTAGTCTTACCGTTATTAATTTCTATATAAAATATTCGTGAATATTCTTTTCAAAGACATTACAAAAGCAATAACACAGAAAAATAATTTATTATTTACGGTGTGAAAACGTTGAAACACAATAACGTTTGATTTGCAACTTGCTTACTAATCACTTGTCTCAATATAACTGTGTAAAAATAACTAATGAATTTATAATTTTAACAATTCTTATCCATAATCATTCATATCCTGTAGTATTCATATCCGACACTCATTTATGTTACTATTTCCATTTTTATTAAGTACCCAAATTTATTACGCCTTTTTCTTCCACCAGTAACCATATCCAGAAATCAAGAATCATTGAATTCAAAAACTTTGTGAATAAGTCCACATGTTGGTATGTTTTCAAATTCTTACAGAAACGAGAAACACAAGTTCAAATTAATAGAAAAAAAATTGAATTTTTCTCCTCATTGCAATACATTGCATTTGTTTACTCCCATTGAAACTGTCAGAGAATAAGAATTAAAACTGCAGATTTTATTTTTAATTCTCTATTATGTGTCTATGCGAGGTGAATGACAAAATTATTCCGAGGGATAAAAATTTCGAAGAAATTTCAATTACTGTTCTTGGACTTTCTTCTATTAAATTTTTAAATTTTAAATTTCCTCAAATAGTGCTTATCGTAAGTCAATCGAAAACACATTTTAAACTTAAGAATAAAGCTTCATTTCATTTTACTCATTAGAGATTTTTTATTGAGTGACGAGGGTAAATGAAAAAACTCTAAGCTTCGAAAGGTAATCGAATATTAGATTTATTCAGTTTTTTTTTTCAGGATACTACGGAACTTGAAATGCTCAGAAATGAATTACATGTATAAAAACAGAACCCTCGTACCATTTACTACCTAGCCCAAAATTCACAAGTTTCTATAATAAAATAGGATAATGCATTTATCCCAGACAGAGCCAAAACGTTCCGATTCAACACTACTATTAATTTACTTATTAATTTGGAGAGATCTATGCAATTTTCAGCCTTTGATAGTTGATAAGTGCAAATACTTGAGATACAACCCACTCTTCAGATTTATTTTCAACATTTAATAATATTAGAATTTAACATACTATTTATAGAGAAATAGCTCTTCTACGTGTAATCCACCCTCACGGTGATAAACCCCTCCAATTGCTTTGTGTCAACGAATATGAAGCAGTTTGTGACACAAGGTCATACATATCTTTTGATATTATAGATAAATGCCCTTTCTTGGTGTCATGCTATTGATTAATCAAAAGTTCATTGAAACCAACGCCCACATGAATCATCATTAGCAAGATGCATATTCATTTTGTGGTTACGAGAAAATGCATTTATTTCTGAATGAAAACCAAGAACTTATTCAATGTCACTAAATTCCCTGTAATATATTATTGTCTTTCAAAACTTCCACACATAATTGATCACAAACAAGATTTAATTGGAAAGCAGAATTCTGCGCTAATTATGCCATTGTAATCGAAAATTTGTGAAATTATTCTTAATTTGCTCGAAACTGGGGGCGTGGTATGGAAAGGTCTTTTGTATTGGCATGACAGAAATTTATTCCGTTTCTGTTGGTAGCCACTAATCACTGTGATAAATATAGAATTCTGTTTTGTTTATTATTTTATGTTTTAATTTATGCTTAATACGAGAACAGAAAGGAATGCAGTACAGTTCTTTCATATAACTGTAACATAATTAGTTTTGAATGTTTTCATTTGCTGCTAATAATAGTTGAAATGCAATCACTGCTTTTGTCATATTGAAACAGACAAAACACCATACATGATTATTTTCGAAAAATTGAATTAATAAATTTTAATCGGCAAATTGAAGAGAGGCTTTATTCTCAAATAATGAAATGTGTAGATTCCAATAAGTAAGTTTATAACTTTTTTTTGAAGATTGCTGAAGCGGTTTAAAGCTGTACATCCACTTTTAAAGTTGATGTTTATCATTGGTGAAGATTATTGCCAAAATTAGATTTGGTAAAAAATGCCCCCAAATTCTACATTTTATCTTTATATATTAGACTATTATTAACTTATGGTACAGTGTCGAAATTTCGTGATTTGTGTTGCTTTATTGTTAATAATATGTTTAAGAATTTAATTAAATACATTGTTAACAACACACTAAACCAGTGTTCCTCAACCTTTTGGTATTCACGGCCCAATTTTCAATCATAATTTTCATCGCGCCCCCCCCCCCCTCCCCACAACATACAATAAAATGTATACAATATGCATTTTGAATATTTTGGCAATAAACCTACACTACAACCTTAATTTTAAACTTTACAAATTACCAAGAATATGGAAATTTATTGACATTTGCAACACCGATTCTCGGCATTGAAAAAACAAGAATCCTATGCATTTTTATAGCTCTTGCACCCCGCCATGTCAGACCTTCCCACGGTTTCGCGAGAAATTTCGATTTGTCTCGTCAACTTAACTTTTAAAAGATTGAGCAGATGTGAACAAATGTTTTCTCCTAGGGAGAAGGAGAAATTTCTATGACGCCAATTTCAATTCCAGACAATCTCCTTCGAGTCGATCCTTCTATCGCCATTGAATCTATTCTGAATGTATCTGTTATATATATTTTCGTGTAATTGCAATTCACCGTTTTAAATATTCAGGCAGCAGACTTATGCAGAATCATGGATAAATTTTTAAGCGGCCGTAAGTGAGCATTAGACGATAGACAATCATCAACAAGTACACAGACAAGCGTGGTTCCGAAAATAAAATCAAGGAAATATTCTCAAGAATACTTAAATTTTGGGTTCACTAGCACTGAAGTAAATGAAGAAGTAAGGCCCCTGTGTATCATTTGCTCAAAAATGGTGGCGGCAGACAGCATGAAACCTAATAAGCTTAAACGATCTTTTGAAACTCTTCATAGTGAGTGCGTAAACAAACCCAGAGAATTCTTCGAATTAAAATTAAAATCATATGAAAAGCAAAAATCATTGTTTAAAAAAACTTTGTGAATAAAAAAGTTTTAATTGCCTCTTAGAAAGTTTCATATAAAATAGCCAGATATAAAAAGCCTCACACAATTGATGAAGAGTTTATTTTGCCAGACGCAATTGAGATTGTAGAAATTATGTTTGGATATAATTTTGCAAAACAATTGCAGTCTATACCTCTTTCAATTGATAGTGTTGCCCGTCGAATTGCTGATATAACTGAAGATGTAGAGTGTCAGCTTTTGTCGAAGTTACGTGACAAATTGTTTTCAATACAACTCGATGAGGCTACAGATAGTAATAAAGATGCTCATTTCATTGCCTATGTTAGATTTTGTGATGACTTTTCAGTACTAGAATTACTTTTCTACAAACCAGTAGAACTCAAAGCAACAGCATTCGCATTATTTGCTATGTTAAATGATTTTATGAACGAAGCAAACATAGAATGGAAAAATTGCGTCGGAATATGCACCGATGGTGCTCGTTCTATATCCGGAAGATTCCAAAGTATTCAAGCACTTGTGAAACAAAAATCGCCACAGTGCGTCTGGACACATTGCAGGATCCCCAGAGAAGCTTTGGCTTCCAAATAAATGAGTCCTGGATTGAATATTGTGTTAACTACGGTTGTAACTGTAGTAAATTATATAAAAATGAGACCCCTGAAATCAAGAATCTTTTCCACAATTTGTAAAGACATGGGTGCAGTACATTCAGCTTTACTATTTTATTGCGAGGCAAGATGGTTATCACGAGGGAAATTTTTGCAACATGTTTATGAATTAAGAGAAGAAATCGCCGTTCTCCAAGAAGAGGAAAACTGACCGGAAGCTAAGAATTTTCGCGATAGTTTTTTTGTGATGAAATTGAGCTACATGGTCGACATATTCGAGAAATTAAATAACTTGAATCTTCAGCTGCAAGGAGCAAATACACATATATTGGATACGTGTGGTACAGTTAATGCATTTTGTAGGAAATTGGAGTTGTGGAGCAGAAATTTAAAGCCAGAAAATTTAACAATGTTTGCCAATTTGAATGATTGTATTAAAACTTACTAGGCTGAAGAACAACATGTAAAAGTTGTTTTTGTAACCATTGAAAATCATTTAGCAATTCTAGCAAAGAATTTAAAAAAATACTTTCTTGCTGACGATAAACTGATATCATGTTAAAAGTGGGTGAGGGATCCATTTCAAAATACTCCCGAAGGACTCTCAAATGAAGAGGAAGAAACCATCATAGACTTCACGGCAAGCGGCGAAACCAAAAGACAATTTAGTAATAAATCACTCTTTGAATTTTGGGCAGGAGTGGATGATGAGTTTTCTGCACTGAAAACAAGGGCATTTCGCATTCTACTACCATTTTCAACATCTTACCTTTGTGAAACTGGATTTTCTGCTGTGGCTTCTTTGAAGACAAAATATAGATCTCAGCTAAATATAGAAAAAGAACTGAGAGTGTCTCCTTCGAAAAACTTTGCACTGCAAGACAAACCCAAGGAAGTCACTAATAATTATTAAATTTAATTTTAATTTAGTGTTTTTATTTAATAAGTTAATTATTAAATATGTCGAAATGTATTTTGTTTTGTATGTGTGTGTCTGTTCTTTCCTTTCAGTCACTTAATTATTTTTTAAAAATAGCATTTTCTCTTGTATATGCTCGCGCCCCCCCATTAGTGTGTTCGCGCCCCCCTAGGGGGGCGCGCCCCACAGGTTGAGAATCACTGCACTAAACCATTTAAATATGTGCATATTACTAACTACTATTGCTGGTAATATGTACAGTCTGGTAACCTTTACTTGTTTTAAACGCTGCAATAAATATATTTTTAAATAGCTATTCATTCGTATTTTTTCCGTTCTTGTAATTAAAACTAATAACTGTTAATAACTTTAGCATTTTATTTGAAAATTATTGTATTGAAAACGAAAGTAAAGAAGGAAAAATGTTACAGACAGGCCTAGTCAACTAAGAAAAAATGAGAAATTGTTATAATTTATATTTCTTAATTCATTTATAAGTTTTCAAATTTTAATAATAAATTTGAAGGAAAATATAAAGGAAAGTCAGTAAAAAGTAACATTAATCCTGTAACTAATGCTTTCTGTTAATTAAAAATTTCGTGTGACGAAATTCATTATTTTAAGATAGAGTGTATAAAGGTATTCGACATTTTACTAAGCGGAGAGTACATAAATAAATCCAATAACATGAGTTTAAATATTTAAAAATGATTAAATTTCACAACCACTTAGAAATTTTTCCACAACCACTTTCACAATCTTATTAGATTCAGCAAACTGTAACTAATATTTTACAAATTTTAATAGTGGAAATCATATTTAAAAAGTTTGTTATTTATCAATACAACTGATTTAGTTTTATCGTTTATTGTACAATCTCATAATCAAATAGAATTCTAAAATATGATGTTAAATATAATATGGATTTTGATAATTGGAAATTTTAATCTGATATTTTCTGATCTGATTTCTTTTGATAATTGGAAATTTTATTCGTAAGATTTTTTCACAATCGATTAAATCTAATAAAACAAAGATCAAGAATATTTCTATAAAAATTTGAAATATAAGCGGAATAGCTCAAAGAAACCTTTCCAAGCACCAAGCAAATGTGTGCTTCTTTTACGCCTCTTGAATTCAAAATTCTAATTTGAAACTTTAATATACATCTTCCTGCATAAAGTATTTATAAAATACTGCAGCTGAACATAAAACTGTTAAAACAAAGTTTGATGCTTTCTATCATTTTATCAACCATGTAACACTATGAATTACAAATTGTCTTATCTCTATCAACAAGCCTATCAAACTTGAATGAGTTTAGAGCAGTATTTATGTCTAGAATATTAACAACTATATTATGTTGACAATAAAATGAAAAACAATGCCTTTTTTGAATATCCAGGTGATTTTAAACATCCATGTAAGTGAAATAAATACTTCAAACAATCAACAAAACTCATCTAAAAAGCATTTTCTTATAATTTTTGAGACCGAAAAGCATGTGAATAAATTAAAATAATGCATGTTGCAGTTGTTTTATATCGTAAAACTCTTAGAGTGCATCACATTACGCATTCCCGCCCGTTTTGAAAAATCTTTTTCAACAATACATTGGAGCTTGCTTTAACGAGCATAATTCATTCCCTAAGCTTACTTGTGATATAAAACACTCATTAAATGAAACATTTTTTTCATAAGAATTCGTCTAAATGTTTCTTTCAGATTTATAATAATGTATTGTTATAATGCATGAATTTTTTTTATGCTCTTAAGTGTATGACGAGCATAAAAATTCCGCTTGCTTTCGGCTTTTCTTTTATTTCGTTGGAAGATAATTATTCTGTGAGGCTGTTGTTTTTTCCTCTTCTGACTAAGTGTTATCCTCGCCTTTGGTTGTTGTTCACAATGAAATTCCAGAAATATATAGTACTATAGTCATCGTCAGAGACTCAATCTTGTTAAATAAGAATGTTTCACTGGCACAACTTCAAAATCACATTCGAAAACACTACCCATGAAAACCTTTCTTTCATTCGGAAGTAAAGATTCATCTCAAACAAGCACCCTAAAAAGATTGTTATTCAAAGCATAGGTCAATCATACAAGTGATTTCATGATGCTATAGTCTCCGTTAGAAGTTTTATAGTTTTCTTTCAAAAAGAGTGAGTCGATTAAGAAAGTAATTGTTTCATTTTTTTCCTCTCTATGCGAATTATTCGTTACGGCGTATATTCAATAAACTAGGAATAGCTATAATTCAAATCCGCAATAGATTGTTTGTAAGAATCGAGTATTTAGCTACAAAATGCTCCATGCTGTAACTTCTTTACGATGATAGGTCGCCTAAATAATAAAGTATAAAATAGATTTTATACTATTTCATTTGGCAATTTTCAACAGGTTTGTCTAAAATTTGTTTACTGCTTGGAGAGAATCTTGAGCTTATTTGGTTTTATTGCAAAATCAAGAATGCGAGTTAAATGGCTGCTTTTTTATTTCCTTTTTTTCTAACTGTCCCAAGAGATTTAGCAAAATTTCGTAAGGCAATTTCGATATTGAAGATGCACTACATTCATAAAGTATTAAATTTATCTAATTCAACAGTTTAAGTTCATATGAAACGCCAGTGTTTAATGTCAAATCTTGGAATACAGGTTCCTTATGTTCTTGCGAAAATAGATTTGTACCGTCACTTTGACGTCTTTGATTTGCTTCTCAAAAGGCAAGAAAATTATCAAAATTTGAAGCACATTTTTACTAAGAATGTAAAATTGCTGTCTACAACAAAATTTTATAATATTAAATTCAAGAAAACATGGAACAAAAAATATGAGCCGGTTCAAAGCACTTCGAAAGTCGATTTTTGTCAAGAAAGGTTATGCTATATGTTTGATAGGGTTTCTAAGAAATGTTTTTAAATTTCCTATATTAGAAACGGAAGACTCTACGATCAATTTAGGAGTTTACTCTCATCAGATGAAGAAATTTAATGCTTTTTTAACCAAATAACTAACCTATAACTATCCAAAAGCTTTCACAGCTTAAAGGGAATTTACTATCACACCATTATATTTCTGAGATCAGGTACCTTTTGATTATTGTTTACTCCGGTATTTTCAAACAATTTTAGACGGTTAAACCTGTACTTTAAATGAAGAGATTAAAACTCATCTGGGTAAGTTGTTTACCAGCAAAGAACAAAGGTTACAAAGTAGAATTATGCTATTGACTATTGACAGGAAGATCCAAAAAGTATTGGATCGTCATGGGAAATACATAATTCAATAAAATATTTAATCACTATAAGAAAATTCTCTCATTATCTTTTATAAAAAATTGAATTACTTTCCGAAAAATTTAGTATTCATTCTTAATATATTCTAGACATTATCATTTATAATGTGTACTCAGAGACTAAGCAACATAGGACATTTTTACATTGGAAATTCATTGTTCTAATAAATAATGCAATTTATTCTTTACAAACTCTACTTTAGTCTATTACTTTTAATAAAATTCATTCCTATTTGGCTTAGTGCCAAATTCTACATTTGACCTTATGGTAATTCTTTGAAAAAGTGTTCATCAAAACGAAACCAAATTTATTTTTCGAATGGTGAATTTCCTTATTCCATTCATTTCAACAAAGAATTTAGAAGAAAAAAAAATTGGTTGAATACCTGGATTTTCATTCTTTAAAGAACGTTAATTTAATCACCTACAAGAAGTTTTTAAAATCACCCTTTCGAGCTCCCATTTGAAAGTGAATTTGCTTCAGATTTAATGGCGTGGAAAACAAAATTGATGTTCCATATATATCAACTTAAATAGCTGTTCTTTCTTCAACTTTAAATTTGAAGTGATTTTCACATAAATTGAATTGGGAGAATTTTGAAAGGAATTCGAAAGGAAGTCTCACAGCAAATTCATCACTGCTTGCACCTGAAGCTCTAATAAATTAAACAGAGATGAGGCGCCCTTTAACATCAAGTTTTACTTCAATTTGTTTCGTAAATAACTAAGTTTCAGAGAAATGAATGAAGTTAATTCAATTTAGTATTTCGCAATACAAATCATTTTTATTGTTTCTGAAAGAAGAAATTATTGTCATTCAAACTTTTTGGTCATATACATAGAAAATATGTCTATTAAGGTACCCGACTATGCTTAAAACTGGTTATCGGCCACATTAGCGATTTTTTTTAAATTTTATTATTTCTTGTAATTCAGACTTTACTCTTCGCAAAACAGTATATTTTTTCTAAGAAAAGGAAGACATGAACTATCATTCACAGTCACAAATTTTTCAATTAAAATTTGTCTTTAGCTTCAATTTTCATAAAACTCGTACCGTAAACATGATATCCCCAGAATTAATAGTGGTATTTACTTTAAAATTTTAGCGTGTGTTTTAAATGGTATAAGCAATGAAATGAGCCAAAACTTTCATTGTTGGTGAAATACTTTTTCATTTAAAGATATTTTTAGAAAAAATCATTTGTACATTTATGGTAAAAATGCATATAAGCACATATTTTTACCCATAATTTCTTTGCATCTCAAACTTTTTCTTAGATTTTTGTTCATTTAATTCTTTTATTCATCATTGCTTGCTATAACTTGTGTGCTAAGAAAAATAGGATTGCTGCTTTACAATTTTGTGCAGAATATTAAGCCTTTTGGTTAAATTTCATTAAAACTTGCTACAAATTTTCCCATTTCTGAAAATGCATTATATTTTCAAGTAATTGTTTTTGTATTTATAGTTTTTATTATTGATAATACGTTTAAAAACCAGAAATAGTTTCTAAAGAATCCGATTTTTCAAAATTTTTTCTTCAAACATAGTCGGGTACCATAAGACTTGAAGAAAATTTATAAATCAGTGAGAGTGATCTCCTTCAAACTTTTCTACATATTTGCAATGACATAAATGGACATATATAGTGTTAACTGAATGTTATTGGTGAACAATAGGTATGTAAAATTCTGTAAGAACATAATAACATTAACGCTGGCGATTTATACCGGTAGTAGTTAGTTAAGGTACCAAAAATTTTTTAAATATATTTTGGGTGCCTTTTTTTCAACCAAACTTACACATAACAGCAATTGTAGTCACAAAGTCTCATACTAAATTTCATTCATTTAGTCATTAAATCTTCGAGTTGTCGCATTTACAAGACGATAAAAGTACAGACAGACTGTAAACCCCATGTTTTATTCGGTTCCAAATTTGATACATATCCACACTTTAGATATTCAATATGTGCATCATTTTTTATATATTTGGCTCACTTCACTCTTTAAGTATTGTTTATTTATATTTGGACCGCAGGGGGGGGGGGAAGCTTTCTCTAAATAGATTTAGTTCGAAATGACTGAAATATCTGTAAATTCAATGACCATATAACAAATTTCATCCATCCAGAGCAAAAAGATTTCGTGTTCAGAGACGTATGGACATAAATATTCCCCCAGAAAAAGTGTGCGTTTTTAAGATTTGTAGAGAATTGAAATGAGAAAATTTATGAAATTTCGCGCTCACTGTTTTTCTGTTTGTGTTTGCTTTTTTGTGACAATACTTTCTTTTGGGAGGAAGGCTCTTCATACCCTGCAAAGGGAGAAAAAATATATAATATAATTTTTCTAAATAATTCAGATTTTGGCTTTTTAAATTTTGTAATGAATATCCTTGTATTTTTATATGTTCATAAAACAATTCAATTGATATCATAAGTGTGACATAGAAATAAGCATTAATTGAATTAAAACCACATATTTTGACTCAAGTATAAAACGCATCATAAAAGCAAACTGTATAGCTATATGATTAATGGGAAAACGATTTAACAGAAATCTAATTTATAAAAATTTCTTACTGAATTTCAGTGCTATTTGCTTTTTAGTATTCTTTATAATATATTTATAATAGTATTCATTGATTCCAAACAAAGCAAACAAATTTGAGAAGGGATAAAAATGATTTCAACTTTACCTCGAAGCGTAAATATGTTCTCCAAAAGGAAAATACTATGAATTTAATACTGTAAATTTCATTTGTCTCTAAATACCACACATTTGCAGTAAATGAATATTAGTACACTTTGATTTGCAGTAATTGAATATTAGCATAAGTTCAATTGCCGTAAACCCATTTCTTTCAGGGCGGCTATATAATAAATTTATTTCAGATATTCTTGCAACTCTAGTTTAAATTTTATTTCCTGGTGAGTTAAGTCTTAAGTCTTTGGAAAAAGAAAGTTAACTATTAGAAATTTGACAGAAGAATATCTTGAACAAATACTGAATTATGTTCTGCTATTGTCTAAATAGTTAGTGGCTGTCAAAATACAGAATGTCACAAATTACATTCGTTACAATTTTTAACCAATTATTTCTAAAGCATAATTAATATATTGTAATCTTTTAAACAAAAAAAATGTATGGAAACAGCTTGGAAATATTATTCTCTTTATAATGATTTGAAAACTCTTGAGGATTCTTTTTTTATACAACAAATCCAAGCGAAAAGACCATCAGGGATTAATGACAAATCCATTTTTAAGTATTGTATATTTGAAATCGATTTGCTTGTCCTATTTTCATTCATGTCATCACTCCGCTTTGCTGCTTGCAAGTTTATTGAAAAAGTGATATAATATACATAAAAAATATCTGGAACAAACTGTGTCCTAAATTCACATAGTTACTTTATTTCCATGTGTACTAAAGTAAATGTAGGTACTTTTCCGGTGAATCAATTCACGGATAATTTTAGCTTTCCATCTCTTTTTCTACATCTTTCAGATATGCATTTTCTCTTTGCTATGGTTGTGACTTTTCTGAAATGGAACTCTAAGACCTTTTCCGATTCATCTTTATACAGCAATATTTTTTAAAAAATCTGCTTTAAATCATTTAAAAAATGAAAAATTGTAATTGTTAGTACTATATTGTCCTACATTAAGAATAAATGAGTATTGCTCATTTTTCTGTTAGTGCTTTAAGAATAGACCGATTGATCAATATTTACTTAATTTCACAAAAATTAACTTTGCTGGATAGAAATATGCTAATTCTTTTTTTATTAATGGAAAGAAATCGAAATATGTCCTATTATCTTCCTTAATTAAAAAATTTCATAATAGAGAATAAATTATGTTAAAAAATTTTATATTGTCTTTTATTCGTAAGAGCTTAATTATTGATTACTTTTTTTCTTAAAGTTTAAAACAATTTTAAAAACTTATTTTTCTCTGATTTTAATACCATTTAGCGATATAATGAAGTTTAAAAATAATTTTCTTGTTTCATCAGATATTTCATTGTGTTATTTTACCACTTGTTGAGGAAAAAAGATTACATGCATTATCTATTCAGTATACACTCGAGATACGGAAAATAATTTTATATCTGCGAAAGATAATATACGATTAAAAGATCATTTACTCTCATTGTTACGCATTTATTGACACATCGATTCCATAAAAAAAAGAGAAAATATACATCAGAAATATTTAGTCAATAAATATCAAGTGGAACGTCTTTAAAACCACATAATTTTAATGCCATCATAGTTTGATGCCTAAATAATCTTATTAAGAAAGTTTTGAACATTATTCATGTATGCAAAAACTTAATTGGAAGTAAATTCACTCAGTATAACTCTAGTCAACTGCATTAGAAATATTTATGTCCGCCTTAAGCAGATCAAGTAAAAGGTTTTTAAAACCACATGATTTTAATGTCAATTATAATTTGATACCTAAAAATATTTTACTGACAAAGACTTGAATGTTAATTATGTATTAGAAACTAAATTAAAAGTAAATACACCAAGTATTCCAGGTGATAGATTTTTATGCGGAATTGTGTAAAAATAACCCAATAAGATTGATGTAAATGTTTTTTCATGTAACTGAAAAAATAATAATTTATAAATAACTAGCTATTACCCGAAGAATTGCTGCAGGAGAAAAACTAATTTTGAAAATATCTTTAAATATTTAAAATAACTGTATTGTTTAGTTGTGAATAATATCGTAAATGAATGTATTCATTGAAGTTGAATGATATTTAAAAGAAAAGCATAACTAATTTTTATTTTATTCTTTTTTATTTTATTGGTCAATAGATTTAGTGTAGGTAATATTTTTGTTGTTTTTCCGTCTTCTGCAGAAACAAATTAATTTCTTGACTGTCCGACTCGTAGCATCCAGCATGCAACTGGTTATGTGAAAAAATTGTTGTCTCTACTTGGCGAGTTAATTTAACAATAATCCTTCGTTAATAGACGGGGTAAATAGATCCAAAAATAATTTTTATATATTACATATTTTTTCTTTTCCTATAACGATCCCGCATGTGCAAGTAATAAGTATTCAAAGATTTATCGTAATCCGATGAGCGGTGAGGCAGGGCATAAGAGACATACAGACAAATCATTTTTATTTATACAGATGTGGATCAACTGTTACAAAAGACAGCAAATATCTAAATAAAAAATATATCCTACTCCTTCAATATTGATTTTAAAAAGCATTAACATCTTATTAAAAATATACACTGCAAACACTTGATTACTTCACAACATGAATACATTTCAACCTTATTCTCCACTCTGTTTATCTTTCAAAGTTTTAATAATGAGAGATCAAAGGATACATTAAAGCTTTGGTCTATCCACTAGATAAAGGACATAAATTCTGGGGTCATTATCATATGATAGAGAATGGCAGCATTACAACACAAATTTTAGTCAATAGCAGCGTTAATCAAGTTCTACGTATGCGAATTCTTAAACAGGTACATATTTCCCGAGTACTGGTTTCTGAGTCTTAGCAACGCAATTTTGTGGAATATTTCTTTTGATAATCTGTTCAGAATCGAAAACTATTACTGATCTAATTTTAAAAACCACAGAATTTCCTTATTATTCTCCTTTAGTAAAATTTTCATATAATATCAATATTTTGACCTATTTTGATGACAATCTATCTCATTCTGGAAGAAATAATTTTAATGAAAAATCATAAAAAACTGAAGATGAAAGTAGAAAGAAAAAAATTATGTTCCATATAAAGTGGTTTTGCATAACAATTATTTTTAAATTAGCAAATGAATTTGAATCGAGAAGCACCCTTTTCATAATTAGATATCTTTATTTTTATAATTATTAAAATTTCTTCTTTTATATGGATTAAAATTTTATCTCCTTATAACGACTTAAAAATATATAAAAATGTTGTATGGTTAAAGAACAATGCAAAGTGTTTTGCTTTTGCAACATTTTTGTTCTAATTATTGCATACTTCCAATGAGTGCTATTTTTAATAGTTTGTTTTATTATTACCTTCGTATGGCCTATTTTAAAGTTTTTACACAAAGCCATGTAAATTCAGCAAATGCAGCTATCATTTCATAGTCTTAAATCTTTGCATTAGATTTTATCCAGAAAGTTAAAATTCTTCAAGTTTAAAATTAGCAGTTATAACATTAAAAATGCTCATGAAATGTGCTTTAAATCTTTGAGAGACTCTCGTGAATTTAAAGGCTCAAAATTCTTCACTAAATTCGGAAATATTCCATAACATCATCCAAGTGTATATACAGCATATTGTGTTTAATAAAACTTTTTTAATTACCAACCAAATATTTAACAAGGAAAATTTAAATATTGTAGGAAATATGTCATAAGCATTTGTATAAATATGTGCTAAATTGTGTTTAGATAAATTTAAAGATTTTCTAAATGTATTCAATCAGGTTTATAATTTTTCCATATATTAAAATATATTCCTCAGGTGTACCGCCATGTGATATTTTCTCATCTGTTTTTTTAACGAATTGCTGTCAACTCCAAAAATTATTTGTAAAGGATCAAAAGAAAAGAGAACGCATTTTTAAAGAATTCCTTCAAGAATTAAATAGAAAACCTTTTTTTTTTTCAATAAAAGGAGAGCAAACCATCACTTACTCATTATAATCTTTTATTAAAATATTTCACAGCTATTTTTACTTACTCTTATACAGATTTTCTTTAACATTGTAAAACATATTTTTAGAAATTATATATGCTTGTCTGTGATATATCTCAATGTTGTATCCAAATATTGAGCTTAATGTATAAAATTTGATATGGTTCGTACCCAGTATATGGTATACCAATATATGGTTCGTACCCAGATAACATGACAACAAAACTAAAAGTGATCACTCATTCTTGAAGATGTTACTGAGCTTCCACTACATTTATATTTATTTTTTTATAAAATCCATCGATCCATGCATGTATGGTAAAATGATAACCAGAAGCAAAATGCTGTAAAGATGAAAATTCATAATTAAATTTGTTTTCAAAATAGTCCATTATTAAACTTTGAGGTAAATGTATAAAGAGCCGATTATTTTTCTAATTTATATTAAGTATTCGAATATATTTTAGATTGATAGTTAAAAAATGCAACATAACTCGATAAATAAAAATTGGTATGTGATCTTTCGGGACAAAATTGTAGATTTATGGCAATCTGTGGATCAAATTCGGATAAATCGGAAACATTCGGATTCAATCTGTGGTTCATAAGGTGTCCATAATGCATAGTGAATTTTCATCTCAATATGAAGAAATGACGCTAGTCATACTGCGTCTCTACAAGAAGAACTTGGATTGGTAACATTATCGCTTACAAACTACCATGATCTCCTAAGATTTTGTGCTTCTTTTTCTACTTTTCATCAAACACTAAATATATGCTTGATATGCTCAATAATAATGAATCTGAAGTAACACCGATTGCCAATATGGGAAGGGAATTCGAATGCAGAATACTTCTGTTCAGTTACAAATTTATATTCATTCCAAGAAAAATGTTAATTTTTGATAGGATAGGGATATGCAGATATTTTTAAATTTGTTACTTGTCGTCCTAAATTACCAGCTGATTTCCTGTGAATATTGGCTATATTTTATTTGAAATAAATCATTTTGATACTGATAAATCATTTTTGAATCACTGTCTGATATTAATGGCATGTTATTTTAATTATCTTATATATTGTATCAATCGACCTTTCCTATGGAGAAATCTCAAGTTATTTTAGTATTATTAAAAACATTGATATACAATTAATCTGAGATCTAAATTCGGCTTTATCATAACCTCTTTTTCATTTGTCTAAATTACTTCATTTAACTTTTTTAGCTTCTAAAGACAGAAAAAAAATACAAAAATAAGCAAAACAACCTGAATTGTTATTTGAAAATATAATATAAATATTTTTATAAAAACTCTGAAAAACTTCATTGGTTGGTCTATTTAAAAATAAAAACTTATTTTTCAGAAATTGGAGTGGTGTAACATTTATTTTTATACAGTCGTATTTTTGTTCATTGTGAAAAAACATCCAAAATATCACTTATATTTTAATTTTAAAAAATTCCAAAAAAAGTCAATTTTGAAAAGTTAATAAAGTTACTTCAAAGTTTATATTTTCAATCTCAAAAGTACATATGTACCAAATTTGGTAACTAAGTAGAAAGACTTGAAATATAGAGCGTCAATATATACATAGGCCCTCATACAATTTCATCCACATTATTATTAAAAGTAGGAATAAAATATCGATTCTCTTTATATATTCCTTATCTATTAACATGCATGTATGTGGAAAATACATAGAAAGGTTTATATATGTATAGATGTTCTACATCTTTACCTAAGCGCATGGATTTAATTCAACAAAATTTTTCAATATTCCAAAATTAGTAAAATATTTAGTTAATTAGAAATTAATTAAAATTTACTTTTGATCAACATTAAAATCATAGGAAATTATTCGGAAATAATTGTTTTAAAGCTATCTTGTAAAATTCACATTTTTACCGTTTCAGTGATATCTATTTCACTTCTACCAGAATTTCTTTAAGTTATTGAATACTAAAAATGAATAAACATATAAAAATTAATCAAAACTTTGAAGGATTCTATCAATATTTTTAAAATTTCTGTTTTATTTTAACACATATGGTTTGAAAAAAGCTTTTTATGTTATAATAATTTTATAAAAAATACATTTTGCAGTACAAATGGGTACAACATACATAATGACAAAGAGGATGACGATGTTGGTGATTGGCTGATGTATAAAAATTCAATTAGATAATCAACATAATAAATTTTTCATTTTTTCCTTTTGAAAGCATTACTTTGTATCGCAAAGGTGTTATGCAAAAATTTTATAAAAGCCCGATTTTTTCATATTTTATCTTTCAACAAATTTTTATATAAACAACAATTTTCCTTTCAAATAACCACAGCAGAACTTTGTTATACTGTGAGATATTTTTTATCAAATTCAAGAACGTGATACAGGAGTTAAAAGAATACCCTAGTTATGAAAAGTGTTTTCAATGCAATTCTTCTAAAAGTACATTGAAACTCCAAATTGAATTTGAAACTTCGCTTAAGCAAAAACTATTTGGTTCCATTTTGGTGCCTCTAATAAAGAATAAGATATTATCTCGATGAGAAAATGTGACACTTCTCTTTATGAAATATATAGGAGTTCGTCGTAAACATTTTCCTTTTGATATGTATAAATATTTATGCGAAAGGCAAATTGACGTATCGGGTAACATAATCTTCAAAAAGAGTTTACCAAATCATCACTAAGAGTTTTTGTTTTCCTAGGAGATTCGTGTTTCAAGGCTGTAACTGAAGACTTGTTTATGGAGTTTCAGAAATACTCGGCTGATCAAAGGCTATTTTTATCCAAAGTAATATTTTAGCGTGCTTAATATTTGTGTATTAAGAAATTAAATTAAAAGAACGAAAATATTCAGAATCTTTTTTCCGACCATGGATAATTTGATCTTTATCTTTCATCTTACTATAAAAGATTCGGTCTCGGAGATAATTATGAACTTACCAGAAATTAGTAAAGAATAAAAGAAATGTGGCTTTTATTGTTTAAAAGCAAAGATACAATAATTTGAAATGTTTAAAAATATATAATGTTTATATTATCTATGTTATATCAGTTAGAAGGAATGGGTAACTAATCAGTGCTCTTTCTTCCATTCCCCTTCTCAAATAATTTTTCTTGGTTTTTATTCTATCATTTATTAATGTAAGAAAACGAATAAAAACTTTAATTTAAAATATCTAATAGATAATATTAATCAAGATAATAAATTTGTTTAACAAACTTATAGGCATACGATAATTGGATTACAACAACAATTTAATAATCCTTATGAAACATAATAATGTATTTAGGTAACAACCGAAATCAAATCAAAAGGAATTTATACGAATTAATGTCTTAAGCATATCTCTTTTTTTTCGGTTGTTTAGGCATTAGTAGTTCGAAGGACCCATCAAAGTGCTATGGGATAGTACTCGATATCAATTGCCACATTCTAATAGAATGTATTCATTTTCCGCAATCTCCTAACTCATAGCTTCGTTCTAATGATAATAGGTTCATTCCAATATCCACTGAAGCAAAATAATACTCTCAATGATTAGATCAGGGAAAGAAAATAACTGCAATATATATACTTGAAATGACTACCGATATTACTTTCCTTTGCTGCGAGAAAATAAATCTATCCATAAGCACTTAGTAAATATTCACTCATAACAAACAGCAAAGTATACGATAATAAAAGATAAAACGAATAGGTAAGACGAGCCCAAGTCGAATATATACTATATTGTCAGAAGATATTACAGGCTGCTCAATAGATTTTCGTATAGAGGTTGTTGTAATATGGTTTAAAATTGATTAATTGATATGAATTCGGTTGATATGATTATAAATTAAAATACCTAGAAAAGCTAATTATGTTCAATAAATTTTACTATCCCAGCATGTGCGTTCATTTTTATCAACAAATAGACAAATAATTGATTTAGATTCTCAACATATCAGTTATTTTCATTCTTAATGCATTATTTTAAAAGACAACTCCGAGAAAATTTCACTCCTCTCTACTCTTTCAACAATGATAGTTTTTACTATCAGAACGTCTATGTCTAGTGAGACGATGACGGTCTTCAAACCATAAGTCTTCCGATTCCCTAAGCCTGATGATAAGAGGACGGCTTTCGAATCAGAAGACTTCCTATTCCCTAAGTCTGGTAATAAGATGACAGCTTTCAAACAGAAGCTTCCGATTCCCTAAGCATGATGATAATATTGCGGTTTTCGAAAGGGAAGGCTTCTGATTCTAGAATTTATTCAGCCGAAATCCATCAGAGAATGTTGAATCCATCAGAGACAAAAGTTCTCCATTTGCGTGGTATGGAAATTTGATGAAGAGAGCGCAGACTTATGAATCAACATCGCCATCTAATAAAGTCATTAAGATTATGAAGTTATAAAAAAAGACAATGCATCAATGTAATCATGAAAACATAATCAGCATACTTTTTTTAAATCTTGTAATGAATATGTAAAAAAAATTTGCAACATAATTAAACATAGATAACAGATAGAGTTTATATTTAAAATCTGTTTATGTTATAAGACATATATATTCGGTCTTATATAAGTTATGTCTAAACATATATGACCTGTTTATATGTTTGTCAGACATAGATTTGTCTTATAAATAGGTTTATGATATAAGATAGGATTTTTAAACATTTTATTTAAATATATACCATATGTTTTGAATCAGACCATTTTTTTGTACATATAAAATCAGAAACGATTTTTGCTCCAAAGAACTCCATCAAATTATAAATTTGCATTGCCAATCCCACATTGTTGTAAATTTACTCGAACTTAGAGCATTCGAAATTCAGTCACATATCCTTTTACGCGAAGTTTTTACACTGATAAAGGAATTTTAATTTTGAAAGCATATCAAAAAAGACGTTTCACCATACAAAAATAAAAATACATGATATTTTTTAAGAAATATTTCCTTTAGTTTAGTATACCTAATAGTAACTTCTATTTGCATTTCATTATTATTGCTGATTATATTTTTCTTGATATTTGAAATTTATAACGAGATATCTATAAATAAAACCTTAAAATATTTGATAATTACAACATTTCCTTCTTAGAAATAGGGAGATTTTTTACCATCTAATGATCAAAAGAATGGAATGTTGCATAGCAATTCCAATTCTATTTCCTACCTGGAAAAATCCTTCATTTTTCATTTTTTGTCACTTGAATAATGATAAATAAAGAGAAGACCTGTAGGTGTTTCATAAATTTTTCAGATGTTCCATAGAACAAAAATAACGATTGTAATCTTTTTACGAAAGGAGCTGACATTTTGACTTCCGATGAACACGTGACCCATGACACGAAAGATAATGAAGCAAAGTTCAATAAAAAAACACTGATATAATCGTCTGAAAATATCACAGGTTATTCAAAAATTAAATGGAGAAATAATGAGTAAAGCTGATTTTTATTTAAAAAATTTTAATTTTTTCTACTGATTTCGAGTTCAAAAAAAAAAGAAGTAACTGTATATTTTTAGAATTTGGAAGTGTCATCAGAATTCAATCTACAAGAAAACTTAGTCTTAGCAAGGAAAAATGTCCGTCATTTTTCCTTGCTAAGACATCCCCTATATTTAATGGGGTTTTTCAATAGAGAATTTAGAAATGATTTTTTGAATAATTTTCAATATTCATTAAATGCGAATTCAAAACAATTTATTATTTTTACTTTAATACATTCTCAAAATATTTTATTTCCGATGTGCTATTACCTATGGAGAATGATTCCAACTGCTGAAAAAAATGAGTTATTAGCATTTGAGGAGGAATTTCTAACATATATCCTTTCAGTCTTATATTCAAGCAGTCTAAAGTCAAACTCTGGGATTTGAAAGAGGAACCTGAAAAATCTATAGATAAAATAACTAATTCAGTGACATTAAACAATTTCTTGTTTAAGTGGATTTCATAAATATCAGAAAAATTTTAATTGTAGCAGAAAATAAGTATTTTAATTTTATGAGAAAATAAATACAAATCAAAGAAGCTGAGATTTTAAAAAAGATCTGAAACTAATTATAAAAAGCAAAATAAAAGTAAAACTTTTATTTCAATTTAAATTTATTGATAGAATGTATTTATATTTCTGAAGTTCAGTGGAATCAAAAGCATAGAAAAGTTCAACGAATGTCAATAATTGGTAGAGGTGATATTCCTTAACTTGATTACAAAAGTTGTTAGTTGAATGATTTATTTCAGAAGGTTATTATTTTATTTTTAATTCTAAAATTACCTTTAAAATAAGTGATTAATTAACCTTTTGTTGATTAGGCTACCTAAAAACGCCTCTTCTTTCCGAATTGCATAGTTCCAAACACATAGGATCCTTTTAATGATAATATCTTCATTTGTTATCCGTTGATCAAAGTAAGGCAGCATTGATTACTTCATCGGGCGAGAATGAATGCAGAAAATTATTTAATAAATAGCTGAAGATATTAACTGCTTAGCGAACTGGGAAATAAATATGCCTATAAAAACTGGCAAATGCTCATTCCCAACACATGGCAAAGAAATCAAAGCTAAATTTATTGCTTTTATTTTCAGAGAAACATTCAGATTATTCGCCTTAAATTTGAATGATGAGGTTGATATAACTTATTTTGAAATGATAGATTCTTGATATGGTTATAAAAATTACAAACATTCTTGATAAAAGTTATTGTGATTCTGTAATATTAATTTAATTTTTGATTAGTCTCGAGGTCAGGATGAATTTGAAATATTTTATTGGAAGCTGAAAGGATGAAAAGTCAATGATTCTAGCACTGCTACACAAACTTTTAAAACTGTAAATTTTTAAAAAATAAAGGTTTACAAAAATAAAAGAATAACGTCGATACCTTTATGAGGACTTCTCAAATCTTTATGTAAACTATACATATGCAACAGGAAGAAAGCGAGTCAGTCTTTAAAGTTATGATAGCTGAAAGAACTCTCCAATCGTATCATTCCACGTAATATTGATCTCTGTTGCAATTTATTCAGCGTTTATCTTTTTATCTGCTAGTTTGGCATCAATTTTTAAAAGCACTACTGACTTTTAATTGATTTATGTTTATAATAAGATCAATAATTCTTTCCAAGATTATTTTTAATAATATATGAATTAATTAAATTTTCATAAATTATGAAGATTAACTCTAGAAAAATAAGAGTTATTTTTTCATTATTTTTTTTAACTGTCTTAAAGGACAGCTGAAGAACTAAAGATTCTACAGTTAGTCATTCACTCTTTTTTCATTTATAATATAATTATTTGCATAAATTGTACTCATAAATGAGTCAAAACAAGTTTAACTTTGAAATATTTCTACAAATTTATTTTTAAAATAGAATATTTTTTAATGAATGAGTATTTTCACTTTTATATAATCTCAACACAAATATCATAATATTTTGCATTAGTGTCTAATAAACGAATAAAATATAATGATTTGGTGACAAATTCTTGTGTATAAAAAGCTATAAATTGCTCTTAAATACTGTAAATAAGTTTTTTTTATTTATTTGCGTAATTTAATTATCACTTTGATTTTTATTTAAACGCATTTCCACAAAGCAAAATAATATATATATATAACTCTTATAAAATGTTATGATACAACAGATACATAGCTATTGAAGTATTAATAATTAAAAAGCTGAAATTGGAGCCTTTATTTTAATAAATAAACTGATTAAAGCTTTTCCAAATGCACTATTCATTTAAGTTTCACAAATATTCCATACATTTTCAAATACTGTCATATAAATATACTTCGTATTTTTTAACGTGGAAGATAATGGAAGTTATTCATTAACAAACAGTGTACTTTTTGTTTCAGTGTCTTGAGAAGACCACTTTTGGACGATTCTATCGCCCTAAGGGGTGAGACGGGGAAGGAAGAGAGCATTTCCGGAATTCTTCATCTTTCGTTGACCTTAGCTCCATCCAATTATATGCTTTTTGGTTCAATTTTTTTTCAAGTGTATGTGATTACCGTATCATTCTTGCCCATACAAGGGCTGATAGGACTTGGAGGTAATATCTCAGCTAGTGGGCCGGTGGGTTCAATAATGATTCAATACCCGATTCCACCAAATACCCACCCTGTAAGAGGCGCTGTTGCACGTTAAATCCGTCATATCGAACCTCCTCCCATTGGCATGAAGAGGAGAGTGAGGCTCCAGTTCAGCTGTCGTCTGTGTCATCTGACAGAAGTTTAAAATTACGAGGCCCAAAACAGTCCTAGTGATGCTTTAAAACGGATTGTTAATATAACTAAACTAAAACTTTATAACTGCTGGCGTCCTCACATAGGGTGGGGGGACTTGTAATTTCTGAGATCTGATAGTCCTGGATTCGAGTCTCGATTCAGGCATGGTTATTCTTCCTTTGTGTTCTATCTAGGAAGTTTGTGAATGTTCCCTCCATTAAAAAAGAGTTGTGCTAGAAAATGCGATGCATAAAATAACTGAGTCGTACTCTTGACCATATTGGAGCAACTGAAAAAACAAGAGACGCTCACTCGACTTAAATCGCAGACCGATAACTATCAGTGGTCTTGTAAAGTTCCATAAGTCACAATACGGAATTAATAACTAAATGTAAATATCTCCTCCTTTAATACTTTCTACCACTTCTATTTTTTTCGAATGAAACCCATTCTAAGCATGCACAAAAGTGCGGGAGGTTTCAGAATCCACTCGCAAACAATAAAATAAGCAATAGACATTTTTAGATTATAGTTTATTTTAAGTTCTTTTCTTAACATCAGACAATGAAGGAAATGAAAAAAAAGAAACGTACGTAGTGGCTAAAAAAATGCTTTTGGCCAAACATTAACACAAATTTTTTGTCTATTTAAAAGAATTTTTCAGAATATATCTATAATTTCCATCATAACTATTTCACCAAAATATTTATTCTTTTCTTGTTAGTTTCATATATATAACTAAATAAAATGCTTTTTAGATAATTATGATATTTTTAGCTGAAATGTATATTAGAATATGTCTATTTTTGTAATTTTTCTAATTCTTCACTATATATATATATATATATATATATATATATATATATATATATATATAATTTAATGCCCAAAGTTACTCACTTTTTCAATATAAATTGTGAGTTTGAATTAAAAAAGACGCAGATATTAAAAATAATATTAAATAAAGAAGAGTTTTCTTTAACATTTTCCTCTCTGCTGTCAAGAACCAGGTTTGAGAAAATTTTGTTTTTAAAACATGGCTGCTAAATATTACTAGAGTAGTATTTATTTATAAAAAAAAGGAAAGAAAAAACATAATTTTAAAATTAACTCAAGGAATAAAGTTAAAAACTACCCGATGAAAAATATAAGGAAATTACTTATTGATAAGAAAGTATATGAAATTTTTTTAAAAAGAAAATAAAAATATTTATACTCCACTAATAATAAAAATATATTAAAACTTTCCCTTTGACTTTTATAGTTCTTCTTTCACCAAATACCTGACAAATAGTTTCAGCGGTACACTTCCTGAGATATTAAAAAGTTTTTTTCTTTGAGATTTTATTTGCAATTGGTATAAAAAAAAGAATAGTCAAACATATGAAATAAAATATTGCTCTATAATATGAAGTAGAGTTTATGAGATTGAAGTATATAAATTCTTTTCTATACGATAGAAGTCCTACTTTTCAGAAACTTTTCAAGTTCAGTATTTTAAAAAAATAATATTTAGGAAATAAAATACATTTTTCTTGTTTGTAATTGAGATCTATGTTATCTCTACAGATGTTTTAATGTATCAAGCGTAATCGTAACAATTCAAGAAATAACATATTTTTTTGCATAAAATTGCATTATTAATATTTTATTTAGATGCTTTTGAAATTGGTCAAATTTAAGCAAAAAATATTCAATTTTAATTTAAAAACTTTTTATTGATTTTTGAATGAATTAACTCTAAAACATTATTTTAGGCAGGGATTTTTAATAAAATGAACAAATAAAGAATGTTTTTTATGATATTTCACAACAAAATGACAGCTTTTTTTTAAATTCAATAGTAATTTATAACATTTTAACACATTTAATTAAATTTAGTCCGTCTCATAATTTAAACCTGTTACAGTCAATAATGTTTTTATACATTTATACACTAAGGTTCATTTTATGAACACTGATAAGCACTCATATCCATAAATTAAAGATAATTCAGAATCACGTGGAAATCGAACTTTGTAATATGCACTATCACCCATAAAATGACTAC
Organism: Argiope trifasciata; assembly: GCA_026543055.1. Lineage (NCBI taxonomy): Eukaryota > Metazoa > Arthropoda > Arachnida > Araneae > Araneidae > Argiope > Argiope trifasciata. The sequence continues at coordinate 26,696 of JAPMOQ010020268.1, read as the reverse complement.
ACATATTTTCAAAACTCGTATGTTAATTGCAAGAAGCCACCAGACGACGCTTATAGTATTTCACAATGATGAGAGTGTTATAGAATGATGTACAAAGAGCTAAAATTGTTCGCATAAGCTTTCAGTACAATAATCGCTTATTTATGACACAAAGGTCGCATTTGGATGACAAATGATGAATTTTTACGTGGTAGAATTATCAGACGACTGGAATGTGGTCGCGCTCATCTGAAACTATCCGAGGAAATTGTAATCACCTAGAGTGTCATCTCCGGGCTTTGGCAACGATTCCATAATGATAATAATGAGAGTAAATGTTACATCACAGCTCATCCTTGAGTACCGCCGAATAAGGACTGGTATTTGGCAGTTATTGCCAAAAGAAACAGATGCAACACAGCATTAGACCTGTCTCATCAGCTCTCTTCAGACATCTTTACAAGGTTTCAAGGGAGACAACAAATGCTTAGGGCAGATTGGTCTATATGCTCGTAGGCCTGTCAGATGTGTTCAACTTACTGCTCACTGTCACCTGCGGTTATCCTGAAATAGAGAGCATGCATTTTGTTCTACACAACAATGAGAATGTGTGATCTTTCCCGACAAGCCCATTGATTTTGAATACATAAAATGGAAATATTGTTAACGTCACCAAATTCTTTTCTGGTGTATGACCAATCTCCAGAGTTACCCAAGTCCTGAAAACCATTTTTGTAAATCTGTCTGTAAACACAATAACTCACAGAACAAAAAATTGTATTAGAGTGATGTAATTAATAAATGGACCGCAGAAAATTTGAACATTGCTTTCGAATTTTAAATGAAATTCAGTCAGAGGAAATCCTTTTCTCCGGCTCTCCATGTACAAGTATAAACGATAACAAGAAATAATTAAACGTTAACTAGAATATTATTTAGTGCACAGGTTTAACATTTAAAATATATGCTCTCATCAAATTTGAAATTAAATCCTTCCGAAATCCATGAAACTAAATCCATCTAAAATTCATGAAATTAAATTCGTACGAAATCCACGAAATTAAATCCGTTCAAAATCCATGAAAGTAAGTACTTCCAAGTGAAATCAAAAATTAAAAATTTACAATCAAAATTAAATTTTTTAAGTATTAGAAAATAAGTTGTGAATTTCTCAAGTGATAACTAAAATAAAACATCAAACAATACTTTTCTTATATAGATTTGTTTTATAGAATGTTACGCCCAGATTTCAAAAACATTATCGAATGACAGCTATTTTTACCAATTTTTGAAACTGAAAAACGATATTTAAAGAGCATGTTCAACACCCTTTTTCCACGGTTAAAGCTTCCTAAATCCCTAAATTTACATTCAGCTATTTGTTTCTCGATTGAAGCAGAATCTCTATTTCGTATGCATGAATGTAAATCTCGAACCAAATAGATATGTATCACTTCAGGTGAAACAAATCCATTTGCTTGGTGATGCTCTAGTGGAAGAAAAACGATTCTTGAGCAAAACGCAGGGAAGAAGGATTTGCACACATTTCTCGGAGTGAGAGATAAGAAATGTTTTTAACAGATTTGCAAAAATTTTCGAGTTCTGCTTTTAAAGTGATGATTTGGAGGTGGTGAATTAAGCATTGCTTACTGCATATGAAAAAGAGGTTTTTTTTCAAAAAAAATCGAATGTTGCAGAGAATATGTTAAAAATTAACATGTTGTATGCAAGATGTGTCTGTCTTAACATATATAAAAGTTGCTGTGACTGCATATGTAAATTCGTATGAGTGTTTAACATTTCCTTACAAACAACAGGGTCAAACTCAACTCCTTTTGTACGTTTATTATTTAACTATCTAAGATGAGCATGATAAGTTCATCTTAATATATGTAAAGTCACTGTGACTGGGTATATGAATATACATGTATATTTCACATCTCCATATAAAGAACAGTAGCAATTTCAAACACATTTTGGACACTTAATATTTAAGTATGTAAGATGAGCGTGATAGGTTTATCTTAATACATATAATAGTCATAACGATAAGATAAGATAAGATTAAGAATTCTTGCATGAATGTGCCGTATCATATTGATACTGAAATTACTTTTTTTATTTTTCTGTTCATAGATTTAAGAGATATTCAAAATTATATGTATATATATATATACACAGAGTGAGAGAGTATATATATACAAAAGAAAGAGAGAGTGTATAAAATTTTTATGCATAGGCAAATTTGTTACCATTTTCCAACACTAAGAAACGTTGTATATTCAGAGAACAAAATGCTTTTAGTTCTAATGAAAAAGTAATAAAACGAAATTTCGATGCGTTGGAAAAACTGCTGCTATTACTAACCTTTTAAAAATATACATACTTAGAGGCTACATTATAATAAAAAAATGAATGTGTGTGTGTGTGTGTGTGTGTCATAAGTCACTGCGACTGCGCATATAAATATGTATGTACATTTCAGATTTCAAACAAAAGGGTAAAATTCAACCACATATTGTACATTTATTATTTAATGCAAGAGAATGTTAATGTTTTTAACATTTTAAAGCATTGTAATACTCCAAAATTAGTGTTAGAGCTATTTTTTACTTTCTATTTTATTTTAATTATTTTTGTGAATTGTTCTATTTATTTCGAAGAAACAATTTAATAATGTTTAATAGCAGTCGTAAATTTAAATGCACGAATTCCTATATATGGAGTTTAAATTTAAGTAAAAATAAAACAGTTGTACATCGACAGAAGATATCACTGTTGATGAGAAATGATTTTTTTTTCTTTTTCTTCTATCACAGGAAACTAGGAATAAATTATTCATAAAAAACAATTAACACTATTTTAAAAATTATATCTTTTTCAAACGATTTCATTTCCTTGCACTTTTACTTTCTCGCATACATGTGTATAATTCAAACTATCTAATTAATCAAGTTCATCTTAGTGATTTTCAAAACAATATTTCCATTACTTTTTCACTTCTTTGCTTTTAAGCAATAAATACATTCCTAAATTACAGAAGAAAACTGTAAAATAATCTCTTAATTAAAAAAAATTAAAGATAAAACTTCTGTTATTTCTATTCTAAAAGTAACGATCATGTCCTGGGTTCCAGCTTTCAGAGAAGGATATAAATTGGGACCTTTGGCAATCCCAGAGGAAACTCTGCTTGTAGAAAGGCAACACTGCCTGATTGTTGTAACTCGAGATCGTGATCCCTGGAAGACGTGAGGAGAAAGGTAAAATAAATGATCGGGGAAATCTTGTCCATGTAACTCTGGTCCAGACAGTTGTGGATTTTCTTTCAAGTTTCCACCGAATCAAATTTTGTTGTTACACATTATTTTCTGTAAAGATAAGTATAAAGATTTCCCATTAGTTTTATTTCAGAATCTGGAATTTTAAAAGAGTGATAAAAATTTGAATTGAATATTTGTAGTACGGAATTTTCTCAAGAAATCAGTAAAATGCAAATGAAGAAGCCATGTTAATAATCTTCCGATCTAATACCGATCATTAGATTTCCTAGTTATTTCAAGTTGCTGTAGGGATAAAATATGAATAAAAAAAGATTATAGACTATTGATTTTTAAGTGACAAATATATTAATCTTTACTGAAAAACAGAATAATATGAGTATGTCTCTACTACAGGACAAACATTTAAATTTGTGGTCATTTTGCACTGATACTTTATGAAAGATGAAAACAGTTTCTTATTGATACTTATTTGAAATTCAGTTGATTAAAAATTAATCTGAATTAAAACTGAAGTTTTTCTCGATAATTTCTGACAATATTATTGCATAAAATTTATTGCTACTCCCTTTTGAAATTAAAACAATTTTTTTGATGATTCAAATTTTTATTAACTAATTGGCATCAGGATTTCTTTTGATTTTTAGTATTTTTTAGTTAATTTCCAAGAATGCATGTCGTCGATGCAATTTCAAACAAAATGCTATCATTGCTAAATAAAATAATTTATCGTGAGAAATTTTCCGTTGTTAAAAGCTAGAGGAAGAAAATCTTCCACACTTTGCCGTTTCACACCAAGAATAAGAAAATAAAATTTCAGTACTTTTAAACAAACCAAGAAATAGGAAAATAATCACAGATGTCATGGTACTAAAGGAATTTTATATTAGGAAAGTTTACATTTTATTGTTTTGTTTTGTTTGTTTACCCATGTGTTTGGCAAGAAAGGCCTGATAAACCAAACAAGAGATAGATAAAATGTTTGTATGATACTTTTACGGAAAAAGAAAATATCTATCAAATTTTGTACCAAATTATTTATTATAAAATTATTCAAGGATTCAAATCTCACTCCTTTTAAATTATTACGACACTATCAAAAAACCCATTGCATTGTGGCACTATACGGTAAAGTGCAGATGAAATATCAGCTATGCCTTTTATTTATTATTTTTGCAATTCTTTTAGCATTTGTTTTGCTAAAAGATATTAAAAAAATTTAGAAAGATATATATTAGCTAAGCTCCTATTCTGAAAATCATTTTAATTCAGGTACCACAAGAAACATATATGTTTGATTTTTTTTCTTTCAAATCTTTTTTTAAAAACAAATCCTTATTCTGTCTTAAAACTTTCAATGACATTCTTAAGGAGTTGATGCACAAATTAAGTATCCACTCAACTGGTAACTATTAAGCAAACTTATACTCGAACATCCTTTGAAGATTCTTAAAAAGCCTCTCCGCCTCCACCCTCCTTCAAATCCCATATGGGCGAGCGTTTCTAATGAACAAAGCACACGCTATGGGTTTTGAACCAATTAACCAGAGAGAAGCATTTCCAGTCTTTGCAGTTTCGTTTATCAAATTTTTTCCCCTTTTCTTATTGATGAAGTTAAATAGGAACTTACAGATTTCAGGCCTGTTTAAAAAAATGAAATGAAATTTTCAAATTTATATGGATACGTTAAAGAAGAATTATTCCTTAAGGTGAAAATTCAAAATCAGTTGTTGAATAATTATATTCCAATTAATTATTCGGCTTTTGTTTTTGAAGGAGGAGGAATTTATTGGGGGTCAATTTTTTTTTACTAATGTGATAAATTCTGGAAATTTAAAGACGTTGTTGTTAGTCCCAACGTCGTTTAACAGCAATGAAAAAAATTGACACGTCTGCTTAAAATAGCATGGAGCAAGTAATACGTATCTGATTAGTCAGGCTTGTTCCCTCCTTTCTGTTGAGTTAACTATTTCTCTACCAACGGGAAGAGGTACGCCTAAGGGGTGGGGCAATGGCCATTAAGATTTAAATTTAGTTAACGCCTTCATTCTGTTACGATAATGATCACTCATTTATTTTGAATGACTTTCTCAGCCAGTGATGGCGGCAACTCTTATCTGGCTATCTTGCAAAACACGTACATTTGCACAACTTTAAAAAATACCAAAGCTTATTTTTCATATGAAAAGACCCTGAAGATTTGACCTTATTATATTGAGAATATTTAACTCTTTATTTTTTTTTTCTTTCCTATTAAAGATAACTAGCTAATACCAGGCTCGTTGCTGCCGCAGAAGAAATAATTTTGGAAACACCGTTTGAAATTTAAAATAACTGTCTTTTTTAATTAGGAACGGTGAAAACAATAATATTAATTTTTGTATCGGAAAGGAATACACTCATTGAAATTCAGTGATATTTAAAGGAGAGTAAATAATATTATTTTTTTAACTTTATTATTCAAAACTTTAGGGTTGGCGATATTTTTTGTTTTGTTTTGTTTTTCCATCTTCAATAGGAACAAATAAATGCAAGTAATAAGTGTTCAAAGTTTTATCGCAATCGGATGAGCGGTACAGTAGCGCATGAGAGACATATTTATTTATATGGATTTTTAAGTAGGTGGTAAACTCTAATAGGTATTTTAATGAATTATTTTTTATAAATTCTTTTATACATATGTATTAAAATATAAATATGTCAACTTTCTTATGAAAACTTCCTAAAATGAAATATCTATTTTCTTTTAAAAAATAAAATAGATTTTTTTTTCAATTTCAAAATATTCCGAGTGACACAATTTTTAATTTTTTCTAACATTTTTTTCCTTATTATGGAATATAAATTTTTTGCAACAAAGTTGCTTACGATTTTGTAATTCCAATTAATACTAATTTTTTAGCAATATTTTATAGATATTTACTGAAATTTATAGAAACATTATTTTTTTCAGAACTAAAATTGACTTTTAACTATCTAAAAAAAACCCGAAATGCATGTCCTATTTTATGTTTATGTTTAACCGAAATCATTTCTATTTAATTTCTTCGAAAATTGAAATATCTGGAAATAAATTTAGCATTATTATTTGAAAAGTCATTGGGGTGTAGAATTTTCCTGTACGCTCTTCAGATATTTAATTTATTTAAAAATACATTTTAAAACATTTTCATTTGAGTATAAACATATACTTTGGTGATGAAACAATAAAAATAGCATTTCTTATCTTCGTCTACTTTCACTAATTTCGAATTAGACGAAAATCATCCTTTCTAAATGGCAACTGTAGTTTTTTTTTTAATTGTAGTTTTTTTTTTCAAATGGATTTTCAAAAAATTTAACTTTAGTTTATTAAGAATAAGATTTAACTCTCAAACATTTTATCTTTTTTTTTTCTTTTTAAACTACTTTTAAAATGATATATTTTGACATTTTAGTAATTTTTGAAAAATATTTTTTACAGATTTACTTAAAAGCGGTCTTCATTAAATTATTTAGATTTTAGAAATAAGCTTTCAAAGTTAGCAAATCATAAATTTTGCTACTTAATATAATTTCAATAATATTTTTTCAACGAAAATCTTACTAAAATATACATAGAAAAAAAATCTAGATCTCAAGTGAATAAGACTGCAGAGAAAATTATTTCCATCGTCTACTTTTCAATTAAATACTTCCTTTTAAAAGGCGTCATTTGAAGATAAAATGTAAAATTCTGAATTCTTTTCCAAATGATTTCAGGAATGTCAAGAGTTAAAAATTGAAAATCTTAAATCTTTAGTGTAAGTTAACGAGTTATTAAATCTGTTAAAAGCGGTCACGGCTGATGATACAGAATATCGATTTCCATTTAAAAACTGCGTTATAAGACTCTTTATAAATAAGAAGGAAATTGAATTGACTCAAAATATTTACTTAACATTTGATAAAAAAAATTAACAAATTTCAGTTCAAATAAAACGTTTAGTTAAGCTAACAGTCTTCCGGTTTTACTGAGAAGAAATTTTAAAATTATCTGTATAATGTTTCTTTCTATCAAATTCTGTAACAAATTGAAAGCTTTGGTTCAAAATATTTCTAGTTTACTTGAATTTCATCTTAATATTGTAAATTAGTTTTAAATAGTAAGATTTCTGTCTTTTGAAAAAAAAAGAGCGAATCATTTGACATCATATGTTGAATATATTTTGAATTTCTACTTACGTTATTAGATCTGACAAAAAAATAGTTTGCGAATAAGAGTACCTTTGATCAATATTATTATTATTACCATTAAAAAGCTTAAAACATTTAGATATGGGGGATATATAGAAATATTTGCTTATCTGCTGAATTAAGTAAAATGTATTTTGATCAAATCAAAAATGTCTTGTCACAGAAATCTAACGACCTGAACTTTAACGTTTGGAATAATTTAACAAACTAAAGAAAATATATACAAAACATTATTTTTAACAATTCCTACTATTATTTCCCACTCTCCTTATATATATTTATTCATATATCGTGCACAAATTTAAAATCCTTGACAAAGTATATTTTATTCTTCCACACAAGTTTAAATGCATTTTTTAAAAATTTGTAGGGGAGGGCACTTGTTGTTAATACAGTTTTTTAAATATTAATTCATTGCTTTTTGCTCGAATTTAATTAATTTTTAAGATTTAAAATATAGTCATCAAGTTGCTAAATGGTCGCCAAACTGAAAAAAAAATTATAAGTAATATATAAATATTGTAGTAGATGACACTTAAGGTTAAAACAATTTTTTAATATTGATTTATTTATTAAATTTAAATAATTTTAAATACTTTAAATAGAGTTTTAGAAGTGTGTTTTGAAAATTGAAATCAAAAGCAGTAGCTAAATCTGTAAAATGCAAGAATTTCAGTATTCTTCGCATGAAGGCAAAGAATACAAGTTGATTCTAGCGAAAATCAATAATATTCTGATATTTAATAATTTTTTGATAATTATATTTTTAAAAGTAACTAAAGCAAATAAAAATAACTAAAATAAAATTAAGAATTGAGTCTTTACAAATTTATATTACTTGTTATTGTGTAATTGATAAATGTTTTGGAAAAACACTGCTCAGATTTAAGAAAATATTGTAATGTTCAAAATGACTTGACAGGTCTTGTTCTAGTGCATGCAAACGATGTGTAAACTTACAGAACATTCATTTTTTTGTAAAAAAAATTTGTCCTCTATAGTTCTAGTAATCTAATATTTATTTAATTTTATATAATTGACAGTGTCGCATTGAAGTTGTCTCAAAATAAGAGAAGGAAACCAGCTTTAATGCAAAGAGCGCATTCCTTATATATAACACAATATTCACTCAGTAAATGCTTAGGGAGATTGTTCACAGTATAAAATTTTCAAGATTCACTTCATCAACTAAAGGGGAAATTTCCCCTTAATCAAAAGATCTTCCACCCATATAATTTTTTCTATTAAGTCACCGTATATACTTTTAAATCAATGTCTGCTAATCTGATGGAACTCATCACCACAGGTATGATGAGATAAGTTGTGATAATAAGATAATCTGCTTCTTCGGGGCTTGTTATTATTGTTACATAATGTAAATTTGAATATTAAAAATACAATGTAATCAATAGGGCAAAACTCATTGGGAACTCATCAGTGAAGATATCAAACAAATAATGATTCTGATTATTGAAAATGCTAAAAAAAAATCGCCATATTTAGAGGCCAGAGGTTATCGATATAGATTTGATGAGATAGACTTTAAAAAAGAGATAATCTGCTTCTCCAAATTCTCTAATTTGAATTCGAAAATTAAAGAGTTATTCTAAATTCTAAATTATTCTTATTCTAAACTGTTTCAAAAGCAAGATCATACCAAATGACGATTCTGAGGATTTTAAATGATACAGAAAAAAATTGTTACATTTAGAGGTCATCGCCAGAAATCTGATGAGATAAGATGTGAAAAGGAGGTAAGCTGCTTCTCCCAAAAATGCTGCATAATGAGAATGTGAATGTCAAAATCATAGTTAAAACGATAAGTAAAATTCATTGGATACTATTTCGCAAACAAAATCATAGCAGATCATGATTTTGAGCATTTTAAATGTTAAAGAAAAAAAATGCCATGCTTAGGGGTCATCGCCAGAAATCTGATTACATAAGCTGCTTCACCCACCCATCCTGCTTAATGAGAATTTGAATATCTTAAGCACAGTTAAAAAAAATAGTTCAAAACTCATTGAAAACCAAAATAAGAAATAAGAGAATAAGAATTGTTTCCAAAATAAGATGATAGAAAATCATGATTATGACAATATTAAATGATAAAGAAAAAATTACCATATTTAAATCTTAGCTCCAAGGATCTAATGAGATAAGTTGTTGTTTCAAACGATATTATCATTGCTACTTAAGAGAATTTGAATATCAAGAACTTACTATAAACTAGAGTGAAACACTTATTCAAAAAAAGGTCATAGTAAATTAAGATTCTGATTATTTTAAGTGACAAAAAACTCATGATATTTATAAACGTAGAAGAACAATAAATGACGAATTTATATCTCATAGGAATTGAGTCGTTTATAATATATATACACCATTATTTTGTTGATTCTTTATACAAAAAAAAAACCACTCTTTCAATAAAAATCCTGTTGATACCTTGAAACATTCCTTTATAAGTCTGTGAGCTCGTAAATACATAATCATAGACTAAACATCCACGATTATTTAAGTATTAAGTTAAGCCCCAAAGCTAAAAAAAGAAATCGTATCGAGTCTAGGCAATTTCAAATATTCCATCTCAGTTCAGTGCTATAAAATGAGGGTTTTGTTGGGCATAAACCAAAGGGATTTAGTCAAGGGCTTGTTCTCGGAATTTTATATTCTGCTTGGGGGAAACATAAAAGCTTCCTACCTTGTAGAACTAGAATATATTTTCTTTAATGGTTCCTCATGTGTATAACAATTCCAAAATATGCAGATAAAATTCTGATTCATTGCTTATTTCCGAGAAAGTTTTATGTTTGTTCAACTAAAAAGAATATTTTCGAAAAAAGTTCCTCTTAATGATACATAATGGAAGTTTTAAAGGCATATTGATGCAACTTTGTAGCTCAAGAATAATTTTATCACGAAATTTCTTACTACTAATTTATTAATACATTTCCATATTCAGGTAAACGAATAAAATTCGTTAATTTATACCTTGCCTTATTAAAATTAATAGTATTATTTTTAAATAATTGTATCGATAGAAAATCCAATTGTAACATGATTATTAATAATATATTCAATAATGTTCGAATAATCACGTTACAATTGGATTTTGTAACATTACCAATTGTAACAGTAAATAATGCCATATTATGCGAACATCATAGAAATTTGAAAGTAGCTGGAGGGGTCTGTTTAAAACTTTCTCGCATGCTCTAATATAAGAGCTGTTTCGAAGAATGCCTTTCGTGGAATTGGCATACAACAGTTACGAAATATTTACCTCTGGCAATAACTTTCTTACTGAATACACACTGACTGTTATCTTTGACGAGTATTTTAGCAATTAATATCTGGCACTCAGTTTATAATATCCGAATATTGAATTTCTGCTTTAGACACTGAGATCGCTGCATTAGACGCTGCCTCTTATTTTGTGAAACAACATGAGCTTTATACATTTGTTCATTATTATATATTAATTAATCAAATACAAATATGAAAATAGTTATCAAAAAAGCAACAAAGTATTAAATCCGTGAAAACGTAAGACAAATTTTACGAAAAAAAAAAGGATTTTTTATGTATTTTAAATGTAGAAGAAATTCCCAAGAGGCGATACGAGTTTCCAAACTTTCAAACATTTAATCATTATTATATATCAATTAATCGAATAGAAATACAAAAGTCATCATTAGAACTATGACAAAGTTTTAAATCTAATTGAAAATGAGAGAGAAATATTATCAAAAAAAGATTACTTTATCTTATTATGTACTCTAAACTTTAAAAAAAATTTCAAGCTATGATAAGGTCTTTCATTATTTTAAATGTTTAATCTTTATTATATATTAATTAATCAGAAACAGAATAAGACAGAAATATTACAAAAAAACTTTTTCTTTATTTTTAATTAGCAATTTCTTTAAAAAGTCCAAATGTGAAACAATTTTTCAAACTATAATGGGGCTTCCAAAATGTTAAATATTCAAACATTATAATATATATAAACAATCAAACAAAAACATGAAAATCCCAATTAAGAACAATAACAAATTTTTAAATCTAAACTAAAATCATACAAAAATTTAACAAAGAAAGAAATGATTTCTTTCTTTTTTAATTATTCATTTTTTTATGTAATCTAAACATGAAAAACATTTACTAAGCTACGGAAAGACCTTTTAAAATTTCAAATATTTAATAATTATTATGTATAAATTAATCATAAATAATTCATTATAAATTCACTATTAAGAACTGTAACGAAGTTTTATGTCTTAGCCAAAATGAGACAGAAACATTTAAAAAAAAGAAGAAAAGGCATCATTTTTAAGTACTTTAAATATAGATAAACTTCTCAAATTATGATATACCTTCGTAAATTTTAAATATTGAATCGTTATTATATATTAATTAATCAAATAAAAAAATGCAAAACATCATTAAAAATATAACGAAATTTTAAATTTAAAGCAAAATGAAATATAAATATTAAAAAGAAAAAGTTACTTTTTAAGTAATCTAAATAATAAAAAAAAATTCACCCTACTCTGCCAGCTTCAGAAATTTCAAACATGTAATCATTATTATATATTAATTAATCAAACACAAATAGGAAAATCATCATTGATAACTATAACATAGTTTTAAATCCAAGACAGAATGAGACAAAAATATTAAAAATGAAAAATAATAATTTTTCTTACTCAACATATCGAAACATTTCTGATGATATGATGCAAGCTTAAAAAATTTCAAATATATATCTAACTCATTTATATACATATCCAGTTTTAAAGAAACTCGGACAGATAATCCTAACTGATTCTCAACAATATTTCAGCTTTCATATTTTGTGAAGTAAAGAAAATACAGTATATATACAAATATATCCGTTGTCTAAAGTCGCCACAATGTAAGGTTTTCATTATGTAATATAATGTCTAGTATATTTATATCTTTATTCAAAGTCAACACTTATGCTAGGACATACCAGATGATGAAAATGATTTCTTAAGATATAAAGTAAAGAAAAGCAGATTTCAGGTGCTTTAGCACTTGTCATTACCTTCTTCTTTTATTATTAGACTCGTCTTTTTCCTTTGTGTCATTTCCTGAAGAAACGCATTTATATATATTTAGAAGCGATTGTAATTTTTATCACTATGCATAAATCCTACGTTTAAGACCTATTAAACCTTGACAATTCAACTCTCTGTAAATTAGCATATGTATTGTATATGTCACTGGAAGATGTCGAGTTGCGACTTCAATATCATTGGGAAATACATTTTTTATATATATATATAAGCTAATGGTCGTTTCTGTATTGTTTTCAGTTAATGTGTAACATATTCATTGTTAATCGGAATGATGTATTAAGGAATTCATGACATCCAAGTTCATATAATTAGAGTTCCTCCCCGTTGTGCAATAGAAGAGGAGCAATGTATCATAGAGTCATACATTATGAAAATATATATGTATAACTATATATTACAATATTACAATATATTATATATTTTTTGCATACTGACAAATAAATTACGTATTTTATACTTTTATCTTTCTGTTCTTTCTTTATTTCCAAAAGAATTTATATGTTAATAATTTTTTGCCTGGTCTTTATTATTTTTTGCCGTTTTTCCATCATCGTTTTTCTAAGAAACTTTATCAAACAATGGAAAATAATGTTAAAGAAATTTTTAAGCCTTCAAGCAGACTACGGCTTCTCAATCAGTTCTTTTTTTTCCAAATTTTAATTAACTGAAATTTTTATGTTTGGAAAATAAAATTATTAATATTTTAAAATATATATAATATATATGTGTGTATGTGTGATAATACGTCTTTTTATAATTTAAATTGTAATTCATTTTCTAATTTTAATCAGCATGAAATAATTAATAATAACTTCATGCTAACATGCTTTTTTATTTTCTGATATAATTTAACTTTTTTTCTTTAATTAATGCTACAAGCATTCTATAAAACAGCAGAAATCTGTAATTTCTTACAGTTAGAGCAGAAGGATGAAAGTCCTTAAAACTAAACTCAATCCTTTAAAGATACGTAAATTTCCCTATCTTAAATCGGCACTTGTCAAAGAAATCCCTATCAAAATGTCGTTGTAAAACCACTGAAGGAATAAAGTAATATCGGTCTGTTTTTGAATCGCTGTGTAGACTGACTGATTCGGTCACGCAACTGCTAAAAAGTGTGTGTGTTCGTCTAAATATAATTTTTAAGAGGACTGGTAGCCGAAGACAGAAATTATTCCAT
>JAPMOQ010020268.1:0-12926 GCA_026543055.1 Argiope trifasciata | reverse complement strand
ATATAATTTTTAAGAGGACTGGTAGCCGAAGACAGAAATTATTCCATCCTGGGAGGCATGATTATGAACAAGCAGAAGCGAAGAGCGTATTAACCGCTTCCCTTACAAATTTTTTTGAAAAAAAATGCAAAAAATCATCATATTTTTTTATTTTATTTTTGAACACAAGGAAACGAAACAAAACCAAATATGTAAGTTTTAAGTTGAATTTTTAATTTTTTACAGGTGTAAAAGTATGTTGTTTTAATATTAGTTTACTATCCCGAGTTATCTCGGGCAAATGGGAAAAAAGTTAAAAATTAACTGAAGTGGCACCCCCCTCTCCACACCACACCAGCGGGAGGACTTTGGCCTGACAGATTTAACGTGCAAGAGACCCCCTCACACGACGGATCTTCGGTGGAATTGAGTCTCGAACCTGAAACCCTCCGGTTCCGAAGCCGAGACCTTACCACCAGGCCACCGCGGCCCCTGGCCAATCCCGCCAAAAGAACCGCGAAACCAACGAAATCGGGCAAACTGCCAGTTAAAGCTGAATATTTCCTTTTATTTCCTCCAGGCCGAGAAAAACCGTGATAAAACAATTCGTACTGACAAATTCTGCTTCACCCGAGTTTTCTCGGGATAATAATTAACTGCAATATATACGAACCCGAGATAACTCGGGATAATCAGGCAAGCGGTTAACACAGAACAACACAAGAGGAAAAAACAGGAAAAATTCACGAAAAATTTATCTCTGTGATTATATACTCTAAGATTTTCATAAGTATTTTTTAACACGTGTAGATTTTGGTAAGGAAATTATAGTGATCTTTAAAAGAATATCTTAACACGACAATTTTTTATCCCTTTATTCTGATTGCAAGAACCTATCGATGTTAGCCATTTTACAGAGCTTTCTTTGCATTAATTCAATTAAAAAGGTGAAAATGATTAGGAAATAAGAATATTTTAGAATAAAATTAATATTGGCTAAATTAAGGAAAAAAACTACAAAAATAACTAAATTTAAATTAGTTTTTAAAATATCATTACACACACATACACACACACACACACACATATATATATATATGTATAAATTAACAAAATAAGACAACCGAATCAAAACAATAGCCAATAGAAAAAGAATCCGGTCTAAAAACTTCGTCAAGGATTCCAAATAAGGGATTTTTTCTGTTAGGCATCGGTGGACAATGGTCAAAAGTATTGACACCTCGTATTTTTCTCGTAAAAGTATTTTTCTATTGGTTATTGTTTTGATTCGGTTGTCTTATTTTGTTAATTAATTTAGATTCATTTGTATTTTAGTTGTAGCTGTATTTGTGCTCTCCAAATAGAATGATTGATTAAAAAACTTTTTTAATTCTTAAACTTGTTTGAATCAGTAATGATTTTTAGTTTCGATTCCGGTTTTGGTTTCGTTTCCGGGGTTAGTTCTCTTTCTGTATCGTTTAAATAATTCTTTGATTATAGTATTTTGGATTTTTTTCATTAATTGGTTCTTATTCATTTACCTTTCATTTTGTGAACTTTTAGCGTGTAATTCTGAATTGAGTTTTAATTCCGATTTCGACCTAGTTGGTTTCGTTTTAATAACTTAAAATATATAATGTTGAATTTCTGAACCACGGTGCTATTTGTATATTGATGACAAATAAAATATTATTTATGTTTCATTTTTTGGGTGTTAATTCTAATTCGTTGTTCAGCAATCACATTTCCATTTTTTCATTTTTTAAATCATTAAAAGAAATTCTTTTAAACGAATTGATGGTTTATTCTGTAGTTCTGGATCTATAAAACACTGAAATATAGATCCTGAATCTTATATTCGTTATATATTATTATACTAAAAATAGAAATTATATATTTAATTATAGTACTTTCCATTAAATTGATTTCACCCTAATATTTAATCAGAGATTAGGCATTTAAAGACGTAAAATACTATTGAAAAAAGTAAGATTTTACAAATATAATATTGAACCCAACTTCAATACAGGAAATAAGCTCAAAAGAAATGAAAAAGCTGGCCAAAAATAAGGATTTTTTTTTTTTTAAATTTCGCCAAAAGTTGTATTTCCAAAGTAAAAAGTGCTGTTTTTTATGCATTTATCTGATTCTGCAAGCTCACTATACAAACATGAATTTTTGGTCTTATATATCATATTGTCATTTTAATAGAGATAATATCAACTTTTATTTTGTTTATTATTCTTCTATATGGATTTAGGAGGCATTTTTTCTTCGTTTAAAGCCAAATATTTACCAGAAATTGATCTCCTTTCATGCCAAGAAACCCAAAAGCAAAACCTTCTGGTCATAAACTTTTCCCGATGGTCTTAACAAATCGCATAACATAAAAGCACCGGAAGATATTTAGGAACAGGAAACCCTTCATCTCGCTCTGGGGCGTTCTGGCCGGAAAGATAAAGAAAAAGTGCTGATGGTCTATAAATCTCAGCTAATAGAATGATAACGTTCAGAGCCATAATAGTTTGAGAAAAAATAATTCGTGCTTTCATTGTTAACTATTTTATAAACCGAATTCAAACTGCCTGAATTTGTGAAAATCTTTATTCTTAATAAACATTTATTTGCGTGTTGATTCTGTTCGGTAAATTTATATAAATCTGAAGTCATTTTTCAAAAGCTAAGCTAAATTTATGGTTATAAAAAGATGATGCAATCCTTTCATTTTTGTTCTTCGAAATTAATGACAAATAATTACAATACACACACGAGTATCCGGTCCATCAAATATTTACCAGAAATTGATCTTTTTTTTATGCCAAGAAACCAAAAAGCAAAACCTTCTGGTCATAAACTTTTTCTGATGGTCTTAACAAATCGCATAACATAAAAGCCCCGGAAGATATTTAGGAACAGGAAACCCTTCATCTCGCTCTGGGCATTCTGGTCGGAAAGATTAAGAAAAAGTGCTGATGCTCCATAAATCTCAGCTAATAGAATGATAACTTTTTGAACCAGAATAGTTTGAGAAAAAATAGTGTTAACGCTTTTAGTGTTAACGATCTTTGTAAATCTGTATTCATTTTTTAAAAGCTAAGCTAAATTTATGGTTGTAAAAATATGATGAAATAGTCTTCTTCAAAATTAATGATGAGTAATTACAATATACACTCAAGTATCCGGTCACTATCTAGCTTTCGTACTGTCCGATCTGGTTTTCTTTTATCGGAATTAAGTGAAGGCAAAAGTGCCAAGACATTGGAAGTGGGGTTCTGTTACAATCCCTCAGCGTGCAAAATGAAACCTTTGTCTGGAAAACCACAGCGTTAGTGTTACCTTTTTCATATCTGTGTAAGCATATATATGAGAAAAACAAAATCAGTTGAGTTAATTTTTTAAGAATTAGTTTTTAAGAATTAATTTGGCATTTACATTATTTGATTTATTGGGAGAAATAATTTTCAATAAAAATTCATATTTAGTCCAAAAAATGATGCATAAAAACTAAATACACTAATTTGATAAACAAAAATTTATTTAATCGTATCATTTGTTTAATATGTAATCTGTTTGCATCAATCATTTCGAGAATCAGCAAAAAAAAAATAATGCAACAAAAAGCAGTAAGAAAAATGATGCGAAAATATACAACTTTGAAAAAGAAAGTTGTATTTAATCGTATCATTTGTCCAACACGTTTTTGCTTCAATAATTTCTAGAAGTAGCAAGAGGTGCTTCTTGAGAAATACAACAACATGGCATGTTGTTATTATTTTCAATCTGAATAAGGATATGAAAATCTTGAATTTTTTTTAGATTCTAATACTGCTCATGTGAATATTTATTGTGCGAGAAACTGATTCAAGTATATCTGGAGCATGGAAATGGATGAAAATCTCTAGAAGTAAGTTTTCTGTGCCAGAGTAGAGTGTGAAAATCTCGGAATTAAATTTTTTCGTGGATATATTTTCGTGGATTTTTGATACTACTCAAGCGTATATTCATTATGCGAGAAACTTATTCAAGTATATCTGGAACATGGAAATGGATGAAAATTTTCGAGGCGAATTATTACTCTGCCTAAGCAGGGTCATAAATATCTCGGATTTGAATTTTTTTGATGATTTTAATTCTTTTCATGTGTATATTAATTGTGCGAAAAGCTGATTCAAGTATATCTAAAACACGAAAATGGATGAAAATCTCAGAATTGAATTTTTTGAGAATTTTAATAGTGTTCATGTGTATATTTATTACCCGAGAAACTGATTCAAGTATATATGGAACATGGAAGTGGAGGAAAGTCCGTAACAAACAAATAGATCTAACTATCTATTTACGTACAAGGCATTCAAGAAAGTAAAACCCGTCTTTGGATAGCAGTTCTGTGTGAAATTAGATAAAAAATTAGATTTAAATTACTGAAATATATGCTGCTAGGCAATAATTCTAAACAAATTCAAAGTGAATTAAATAAAAAAATAGAAACTATCACATTAAGGGGAATTATAAGTCATAATTTGACAGATTGATGCATCTCAGGAGGAGCAATAATTCTGCAGAAATTTAACTATCTTTGTGATGATAATATTCTTTTATTCTGAATGGCTAATTATGTTTAAAGCAAAAAGAATAAAACATACTTTCCTTTAATGTATTTAAATATCCCTTGGGAAAGTAAAAGCTATGTTTCAAAGTTATAAAATGATTTGTTACATATCGATTTTAAAGGCAATTATAGCTCTTAAAATAACATTAAATCATGGTTTAAGAGAATAACTATCTGATTTCTTAGAAGACTGGTATTGTGGCAATGGATCTAACATTCATTATTTTTTATCATCACTTGTGTATACGTTATTTGGCAACGACGGAATTTATTATTATTCCCTTTCAGTGTAATAATGGGAGTTCGTAACATAACGCATACTCAATGGCATGTTATTCTAACTCCAAATAAATTCATATTAAGACCACAAGAGGAGTAAAAATCATCTTGTTGTCTAGTAATAGTGATATTTGATTCAGAAAAATGTGTGTGCTTTAATTTCGTACTATCCAATAATCTCTGGAAAACCCAAGATCATATTATCTACTAATACCTAAAAAAATTGCAAAGCAGGTTCTTTCTTGTTGCAAAAATTCTGTTTTTTGGGGAAAATATTCAGATTTGAATCAAATATTGATTACATAAGAATATTTTTAAATCTTACTTTCATACTAACTGATCATTTAAATACAATTTTAAAAACTATGAATGGAATTGTTTCAACATTATTTGAAACAATCTGCTATTCTGCAGTATTCGTTTAACAGTTGACCTATCATTATTTATATTACATATTATTACTTACAGTTTAACCCTTACATATTATTACTAACAGTTTATTTATTACTCAGTTTTAATTTGTGTCGAATCCGAGATGACGCTGTATGCATTGCCAGTATGTGGGTCTTAGTTATGATAGTTAGCCTCTAATAGTTAGTTATAAAAAGGTTCTTTTCCTTGTGTGTAAATTATTTTTTTCGGAAAGACTTAATAATACTTCTTTTAATATGAATAAATTAAAAGAGCAAAAAATATTAAATATAAATATATAAGTAAAAAGATTACCTATATTACCTATATACTAGCCATTCATGATATTCAGACACTATTCAGATTTGATCACTCATGGAACCGAAATTTCAAGTCTAATTCGTTTGTTTGTTGTACAAGCCCTAACAAATGGCATATGTTGTTACTTAAGACACTTGTGCAAGTCCACTGACTAATTTGCCAGAGAATTGATGCAGTAGCTTTTGAGGTTCCTGAGCATCCGAGGGCCGAAGTTTGACTTTTAGCTGATATATACTAAAACTCTCATTTATATAACCCCTTTTCACAGAGATGTTCTTTCACACACCTCACAGCTTGAAAGAACACCCATACCAGAAACAGGATTCGAATCCAAGAAGCCCAGATAACGGTAAAGAAACTTTACCACTTGACTAGAATGTCGGCAAGTACATTTTTTCTAATAGTTAGCTATAAAAAAAATTGCGATGTGTGTAAAATTGCATTTTCTCAGGAAAGTCACCTACGTAGATGAAATTAAAAAACAAACACATATTTAAAGGAAATTAAAAAAAATTGATTTAAATCTTGTCAGTTATTTCCGTGATACATGAAATAAATTTATGCATAAAAAAAGAATTCATCATTTAAAGTTATAAGATAGAATAACAGTTCTATAATACAGATCTGTCATTTTTTCTGGAAAATGAACGATTGGATAAATTTTTTGCCAAATTGCTTTCACTAGTTTATAAAAAATAACAAAAAACGTTCCCCTTTTCATCAATTATTTACAATACTAGCACATATCAGTTTGGACTAATAAGACTGAATCAATTGATAAATAATTTTATTAATAACCCCTCTCTTGAAGATAGTTTGAATTTCCAGAGAATAATTTCTTCATCTTTATCATTTCCTGCGATTTTTTACCCCAAATACTTTACTAAACCTTTTTATAGAGTATGCCCCTGTATATCATGTTCACCCACGAAATATGATGGTGAGGGAACTAACGGGAAAATCCCATAACTGTTGCCTTACAACTTGTGGGCAAGACTAGAGATAACCTAGTTTACCATTCTTGTCACGTAGTCTGAAGATCACTACCTCGGGTAATAACAATCATCCTTTCTCTTCTTTTGATATCAATCTTTTCAGCAAAAACCTAGACTGATATCCAATCAAGATAGATGGAATTAAATTGCACTTAATTAATTTTTTTATTAGCATGTTGAAGAAAATATAACATTTTTAGCATTTTTTAATCTTTAATTTATTTAACTTTAAGAAAGATCCATTAAGAAAGTAACAAGTAAAAATGGAATTGAATGATGCTTTGATAAAATAATTCTTTGGGCATTAGTTATATAAATAATATTTTTAAAGAAAATAATTAAAGCTTCCTGTTCTGTTTGACATAGTTTGCTTCTCTTTGCAATAATTTTCCAGAATACACTGTTACGAATTTGTAATATTGCTAACCTTTGTAAAACGTTGCTTAATAATGATACTTTTACATATAGGCTAATGGGTGCTGAATTAGTAACTTCCAGCTTTGTTATAAATTTGGCAAAAAAAAATGAAAGAGCTAGGATATTCAAGATTCCTGGCAATATCTTCATTATTACTAAATTCTGGTTCATGTTCATGCAGCTTCTTTATTCATTCTCAGAAATTTTGGAACTCCCATCTAAAGATTAGGAAATTAGTAGTTGAGCTTATTTGATAGATAAATTTAATTTATATAAAGTTTTTAATAAACGTTGTTTTTTTAAATACTTTTGTTTTTCTAACGAAAAATTTATTTTACATCTGATTTTGTATTATTTTAAGTG
This sequence comes from Argiope trifasciata, assembly GCA_026543055.1. Lineage (NCBI taxonomy): Eukaryota > Metazoa > Arthropoda > Arachnida > Araneae > Araneidae > Argiope > Argiope trifasciata. Next base: position 5,552 of record JAPMOQ010020268.1, on the reverse strand, counting down.
CAAATGTAAAAATATATGTCAGAAACAAAACCTGTTTTTATTAATGGCTGACTATTTTATTATATTTTGGCAATCATGATAAATTACTTATTTCCTAATTTTTGTCATTGTTTCATTTTCATAAGAAGGTTTGATGGACACAAACTATCCTGAGCTGATATTCTCATTTTCAGTGCATCTACATTGAATATATTAGTTGCAGTAATACTTAAGGAATTGTGACTTATAATATGTCATATATATATATGCATTGTCTTTATATAAGTCTTGTTTAATTCCTAATGTTTTAAGATATGAAAAGCACCTGTATTGGGCGCTTAGCTTGATCGTTAAATTTCTTCAAAATCTCATGTGAGCAAATACACAAGCTGTTTAAAAATCGGATTAAAGATTTAAAAAAATTAATAACCGCCTCCCTAGAGAAGAAATGTAACTACAACTAAAAATCAATATATTTTGGGCCTTACTCTTAATATACTACAAATTCTAGATATAGTACATTACTGCTAATTATCTTTTACAAGAGGTTTAGATGGCATTTTGGTCCCCAAAAAAACATATTTCCAAACTTCATTTTCAGGACAGAGATTATTAAAATTAAAATAATAAAAAGGGTAGAAAACTCATAACAGAAATTGATCCCTTCATTTTGACACGGCTCAACTGACCATGCAAATTCTGGCCCGGAAGACTGGTCTATGTTTTAAATTAGGAGTGTGTGAAGAAAAACGAAATTTCAGTAAATTGTCCATTGTTTTACATTTTACACCCATTTGGAGCAGAAATCGAGTCACCAATACAAATTTTGTACCATCGGGTCTGTAGTGAAATGTCACTAAATTACACTCAGAAATCTTTCCAATAATACAAAGAGCATCTTTGAATTACTATTTGTTAAGACCGGTAAAGAAAGAGAAATAATTACATCAAATTAGGCAATAGTAGGATATCTGCTGAATTGGTTACATGTCTATTGACTTCTTGGTTGTTTTTTATCGTACAGAAGCCGAGAAGTTTGTAATAGTGTGAAAATTTTTGAGGACGTCAGAACAATATAAACAGAAAAAAATATCATGGATATCACTGTGGTTGGTAATTTTTCAGAAATGATCTTTTTGAAATGTGTCATTATTTATTCATGTATGGATAAATTTCACTTCACCTTTTTTTTCTGTTTTGGCTATTCTAAAGGGCCATTAATCTTTAGAGGTAACTTTATTTTAAATGACTATTAAAAGAAACAGTTTTTGAAATCTTGATTTTTATTTATTTTAAACTTTCAACGTAAATTTCGTTTCTCTAACTATAAATGTTTTTATTTTCAGAGTATACTATTTTTTGTGATATTAATAATTTATATTTTAGATAGTCTTAACCGTTGCTGCGTAAATTTACTTATTAATAATTATAAATTCAAAGATTTTATTATTGATTTAGATGAAAAACGAATTCATTGTTTATCATTAAAAGTTTAAAATATATTTTTAGCTTTAACTTCTTTCAATCCAAATATTTTATGCAATAGCATTAAAAAACTGGTATTGCGAGAAAATATAATCATAAATAAATGTCAATTATTTATGTTACTTACTAGTCAGATTCTTTTGACTTTCGCTTACACATAAGGCAATAAAGGAATCGTTTTCTTGAGGAATTACAACATGTAAGCACCACATAATGCGTGTCTGACTTTTTTAGTATCTCATCCGTTTACTATTTATTATTACTATAAAAATAAAATCTTCAATGGAAACGCGAAATTATAATAACTGATACAATTTCAGTGGTTACTTATTACGATTCAATTTTTTATGCATATAGGTATACTTATTAAAGCTCTAGGTATTACTTTACAATTATGACATATACAGGTATTACTTTAAGATGTAAATGTATACATTTTTTTGAATAATTGATATGAAAAATTTATGTTGTACAGTCAAATTCCATCTAATAAGTAAAATATGATGTATAAAAGTGATTCGCTTAATGAGAGATGTTTCGCAGAATGAATGGCAAGTAAAAATGGGGACTCCACAGAATGTATCCATCTTTTTAGAGAGTTGGTTTGAAGTGAGCCTTTATATCTACATGAAAGAATATTTGGCCTTATAACGCTATCGAACGCAATTTCATTGCGTTTGAGCAAGTGCCTGTCAAGTCTTAATCGAGGATATTTTGTCTCTAAGGTTTTCGGTATAATGACGAATAGCAACGACATCAATGTACTGATGGAAGATAATAGCTAAAACTTCGAAAGAATTTACGGAGCTGTTTTCTGTGTCACAGCAAATTGCTGTGGAAGAGATTTAATCGGGATGGCAAGAAATGATAGAGCAACAGCTTTACAATGAAATAAGGAAGATACCAAAAGCATAGGGAATTATCGCAGCATATGTTGAGAAGCCTTTCCCTGTTAATAATGCTGTGTGTGTTAGAAGCTCATTTGTCGATAAAACTGTAAAAAAAAAATTCCAAATTTTGAAATTTAACCAAAAGTAAAAAATTGCCTCTAAAAACTGTGCCTTACAAATAATAAACTGCAATAATATAGATTTTTTTGAGTATTTTTTGTTTGCCATTGAGCGCATTTACATAAATTTCTATGGCGCGAGTGTTTCGAGTGTGAGATACGGGAATGAATTATGCAGGTTAAGTGAAGTTACCCTATCTTATTTTCATATTTAATATCCGCTTTCTTCTCTAAAACTATTATTTTTGTCTAAACATGCTTTACAAATGCATAAAAATATTTCGTTCATTTCAAGACTAAAATATCACTTGTTCGATACTCGATATTGGCAAAGATGTATATCATATTTTCTAAGACAATAATATCCCCTTATTTTGTTTAAGTCTTAAGTTTTAACATTATCGAAATTTCATTGAATATTCAAATATTATTTTATCTTTCGACTAAGATTCAAAATAATTTATTCTGGCCTGGTTTAAGCATAGAAAAAAGGTCATATTTATCTCATTAATTTATTCTTTAGCTAACAAGAATAAAAGTTATCTAATTTAAAAGCTCCCATATCCCCACGATGACTTCAATAAAATTTCGTTCTTCTTCATGGTGGTTATAATTAAACTACCCCCATAAACAGCATCCTACAATCCAAACGCATGAACGGATTGCCTCGAAATTTGGTATATAGATTATCCACGAGATGAGTTCACGGAATTTTGGAAAAAACAGTTTTGTTTCGGAATCTCCACCAGAGTGCGACTTTTGCAGAAAAACATTAAATTTTAAATTCTGTATTCCAAAATGGAATACAGGAACAATATTAACTATCCAGAAGAAGAATTATGAGTAATTATATGAAAAAACAGGAAAACTGTCAATTCTAGGAAAAAATTCGGGATTTTCAAAAGAGGAAGCGTTTTGCAAAACAGGCTAAGATAAGAAACGTTAGTAGTCGTTGTCGTGTTTCATGTCGATGTTCCCGGCTATAATGATGACGGTATCTTATTGGGACGTTGAATGATTTCAAGAATTCTATGTGCGAAGCATCACAACTGATCAGTAACGATCTGCTGTTGAACTGCCTATCGACTTGAAATTTTGCAGGTGAATGAGAGTGATCACATGAAGTACCTTTTTCTACTTCATCCTACTCCTTTGTGACATTTCATCCTAATCTGTTCTTTTTTCTGCAGACTGATCTGTTTTTTCCTCTCAAACAAAGTACTGTTATTTTTTCCTCCGCTTTACTTAATGTGTTTTACAAAATGATGATCAGAAACTAGTCGTTGAATGTTAATATTGTTTTTGCATTACATTTTGGTCGTTTATTGTGTTAAAATTAATGACTTCCATAAAAAGACGCCCTCTGGAGGACCTTTTGGAAACTTTTTTTCGAAATTCCATGTACGCATTTTGTTTATAGTCGATATACCGAATTTCACTGCAATACGTTCATCCGTTTGCGTTGTAAGATGTTGTTTATAGGGAAAGTTTAATTGCAACAACTCTGTATTGCCAAAAATATTCTTCAATTCTTTAAAATTATGACTTCTAATTTATTCTTTTATTATCTATGGAATAACATTTTCTCCAGTTTTCAATTTTTAGAATTAAAATAAATGAATTCTTTCCGAGTGAAATGAATTTGGGAATCAATCTTTCATTTCAAATTTTTCGAAAACTGAGGATTTGTCAAAAGTAAAAGTTAGAAATCAGAATGTAGAAATAAGATTTATGTATCTCTATCAGAAGTGCTCAAACAATCGATTTCGATTTAAAACTCGTTATAAGTTTTTGACAACCCAATTTACTAGAAGATATATAACGAGGGAAATTGAATCGATTCAGTATATTTTTTTAACCGTTTGAGAACGGTTAAACAGTTTTGGATTCTTATAGGGTGAGAAAAGAGAACCTTTCCATCTTTTAATATTTAGAGTAACAGTTTATTTCGTTATTTAATGATAACTTCCAAATATTAAACATGAAATATCCATAATAAATTAAAATGCCATTTTAATTTATTTTTCTAAAGAATTATAAGTTTTCGCTTTAACCAATAAAAGTTTTAAGATTAATCAACAGCAAATTTCTTTCCTCAGCATTTTTAAATATATATATTATTTCTAACCATTTTGAAAGCATTTAAAACAATTTTTAGTCGATAAAAATTAAATTCTACAGATTTTTATTGATAATTTCAGCTGTGCGACATTCATTATACTGAATTAATTGTGCTGTGATATCATTTTTCCTGATCGAATTTATAAAATATCCTTTTAGAGAACTGAGTGGATGAATTTATTTTTTTAAATAGATTCAATAGAACCATAATCATTGAATCATTCTTTTTCATTTTCGCAATCGGGTATCTATCTTTTTGTTACAGTAATATTATTGATTTAAAAAATAAGTCTTTCTATTTTTCCTGTTGAAGCAACTATGGTTTGCTTTATTACATAGTATAATTTAACACAGAAACGATTACAACTGCAAAAGTGCTTGGACGCTGGAGTGCAAAAACCTCATTAAAATTTCTCTTTCCGTCAAAAATTATAATATTGAATGCTTAAAATCCTGTTTTTAAAAAAATTATGTCAATAGCAACATTAGTTTTTTCAAATGTTAGAAATTAAAAACAAAAAAATTAAGCTACACAAAATTCTAATTTGAGATTTATTGACTACAACAATAATACAAAATTGTTTCTTATAGAAAACCTAAAAGAATTCCTTTCACATAATTACAGAAGAAATAAATAAAGAGCTAAATTGTTTGGAAAGTAGCAATTTAAAATTACTAATTTTAAAATTAGCAAATTAAATTACTAATTGCTAATTTTTAAATTTTGAACAATTTGAAAATTAACAATTTGCTTTCAGAAATGATGAAGGGAAAAATTTGAACCAAATATTTTACTTAGTAATAAGTAAGAAATCTATTTCTACTGCGTTTACTTTATTTTGCTTCTAGATTAATTAAAGCTGGAACAATTAATAATTATCTGATACATCGGATTTTTGAAAAAAATTGGCGAAAATAGAAAAAAAACGCTTGGATATAAATTTAAGATATTTGTTTA